>VWPV01029471.1:9108-70974 GCA_013389885.1 Geococcyx californianus
CCAGCTGGATGGGACACCATTCACTACCACCCTTTGGGCACGACCATCCAACCAATTCCTAACCCAGCACAGAACATTTCCATCCATGTCACGGGCTGCCAGCTTATCCAGTAGTCTACTATGGGGGACAGTGTCAAAGGCCTTGCTGAGGTCCAGGTACACCACATCCACAGCTTTCTTCTCATCCACCAGGCGAGTCACATGGTCGTAAAAAGAAATCAGTATTCTACATACCTACTGTTTTGAAGTGACAGCAAGATTAGAACTGCTTAGTTTTATAGTTATGTTAATAAATTTGGGGGGGCGGGGGGGAACAAGAGTGGGAGGAGGATTTAGTGATTCAAAGGTACAATAATAAGAATTTTTCCAAGCCTCTCCTCCATAATTTGGCATTTTTTGTGTAAATTAAGCTGCTGTCTGGATATTTGAACATTTGAACAGACAGTCAGTCAAACCCATAATGTTGATGACATCCTGAAGAATAAAACCAGAGTAAGACAAATTTTATAGAGGGATGGATGCCTGCACTGAGATCGTCTTAGGCATCTGTCTTAATTCTAAACACAAGCGGTGGCATTGGACATGAATAAATTCTGAAAGCAGCCTTGGTTTCATAGGCTAGAAATCCTGGCCTCAACTGGTGAATGGAGTTCCAGGTTAAACACCAGAAACACTGAAAAAGCCATGAAAGAGAAACCCTTATCTGAGTAAAGCATTATATGGAAAATGAGAGTAATTATAACAGATCTTTTGATGCAGTATGAAAAAAAAAAATATCACATATTTACTTATTTATACTCCAGTGCAATTCAGATATTAGAATTACTTTAACTTTGGCCCATGTAGAAAATGAAGATTCATACTTCAATTTAATTATGACATATATTATCCTAGTCCCTCTATTTAATTTATTTATTTATTTTGAAAAAAACAAAAGTGAAATACAAAAAGCTTAGATTTTTAGTCTAATTCTACCAATCAAGAATAAGTTTATGATGCTACAGGTTTCTATCTACAGCTGTTAATTTCATAATCAGAAAATCTCATACTTAAAAAAGCTGTACCAAGTGGATGTCTGGTGTTTCATAAGTTACACACTTGCCACTGCTGCAGGTACCCTGGAAGAAACTAACAAGTGAGAAAGAAAAGTGTGTTAATGAAATCAGGTACCCAACTAACGCTACTTATCCAAGCTATCTGAAAATAAACGTTTGCTATTTTAACATACACAGCAGAGTTTGAAGGAGTTCTACAGAGCTACTGGATTCAGCTAAAGTGCCGTAACCCCAGAGCAGAAAGTGAGAGATTAGGTATAACGAATACCTTCGGTATACAAGGCAGAAAAAACACTTCAAAACAGTATTTCCTTAAAAAGTGTGCTCAAAATACTGAAACCAAGCAAAATCCTACCAGGATTATCGTGTAAACAATCAAAATCCAATTCCAAGTAACTAGAAACAACACTTGAATAGCAGCCTGTTCTCACTTTGCCTACAACCTTAACAATCTCTTTTTCTAGCACTTCAAAACACCAACAGATCAAAAAACCTCCTATCTCCACACATTTTCTTCTCCCAGGAGAGGGGACTCATACTTTTATCTATCTGTTCTGATTGGCCTCAAGTTGTAAATATCCCCACCTGGCTTTCCACTTATAATTAGGGCAATTAGCCTCTGTCTCTCTGGGCTTGCTGCCAGGGCAGTCCGGTTGATTTTTCCCTAAAGCTATGGAAAGCTCTTTCACTGGGAGAAGGCTGCAGCCACAAGCAAACAGAAATACAGGAAAAGAAAGCCCGGTATGATATAATCTGCTACATGACTCGCTTACTGATCTCCCTCAGGAATATTTTTTTCTGCAAATACAGACTAACTCCTTAGAATTATAAAATTGTTTAGGTTGGTAAAGACCTTTAAGACCATGAAGTCCAACCCTTTATGTAACACTGCCACTGTAACAGTGTCCCTAAGCACCACATCTACAAGTTTTTTAAATACCTCCAGGCATGGTGACACATCTCCTTCCCTGGACAGCCTGTTCCAATGATCTGCAACACTTTCAGTGAGGAAAATTTTCCTAATATCTAGTCTAAGATTCCCCTGGCACAACTTGAGGCCATTTCCTCTTGTCATATCACTTGTTACTTGGGGGAAGAGACCAGCATGCACCTAACTACAACATCCTTTCAGGTAGCTATGTGGAGCCGTAAGGTCTCCCACACCCTTCTTGATCTTAAGTGATTTGAATTTACAGAAGCCTTCCATGTACATCAGAAGGTTCCAATCCAATCCTTCACGATCACAAGTGCAACGTAGAAGATATTTTTCTGACTTATTAAATCTGTTATTCAGTCTGCTTCTCACTTGACACAGGCTAGACCGTTGTTATTATTTTTTCGATATCTAAAACCAATACTGTAATGTAGCTACTATGAAATCTTACTTTGTTTCCTTTGCCAGATCTTAAAAGGAAAGTCACTGTTACCACACTTTGATTGCGGCATCACTTTCATCAGGGAACTTCAAACAAAACATTCAAGTTTTTTTAAAAACACGCTTCCTCATGGGAAATTATAAAGTAACATTCATTTGAGTTTTATTATAATGTATTGTGAGAGCTGATTTTAGCCTAAAGATACATTTGAAATGTTGCATATTTTCATGCATCTAGAGCTGATAAAAATACGTTCCTATGTATATGTACTAAGGTATAAATTTTGATAAAAGGCAAAAATCAATGGTTTATTGCCAGCTGAAACACAGTTTGTAAACAGTGAAGATGGATCTAACAATTCATATCATTATGGTCAATCCGTTTTTTGCTAGGTGTATTAAATTTGAGTTTCTTTAAAGCTGCCTGTTAGACGTAGAATTTTCCTTTATGGACCTTGAAGTTTGTTTTATTTTTTCAACTCAACAGTTACTTTAGAAGTCTTTACCTCTAACAGTTCAGAAAAGAAAATCAATATCATATGATAAACATGGGTTAAGAATAGGAAGATTACACATAGATTGAGCCTAAATGAACTGAACAAGTTCTTCTCTTGGTATTACATCCATAAAAAATAATTCACTAAATACCTCAACGCAAAAAAACTATTGTAACAAAGGTCTTATTTAAGAGAAATATGATTTGAATATTTTTTCCTGATGTTAATGTAGAAATAACGTATGGTTAATATTGAAAATATTAATGCTTGTTTCCAGTTCATAGGCATAGAAGAGCATTGTAAGCACATTCCAAACCTTTTACTGTGTATGTAGTCATAGCATTTTGATATTGAGATACTCTGGCACAACTTTATTGCAGAAATAGTTGTCTGTTATTGTTCCCTTAGATCATATCTCTACTGGTGACAAAGGTGGTAGTAGCTGCACAGTTTGTGGTCACTGTTGCTTAAAGGCCAGCATTAATAATATTAATAACCAAAAATCCATAGAGACCACGTCTCTTAGGTCATAGTCTTGGCGCCAGACTGCTCTTCAGAACATGCATCACTCCATGCATTTGACAAAGTGTAGGATCCTTCGTGATTTAACAAAGCATATGAATACAGTCCCATGAAACCGAAGTCTGAGTGTGCCAGAGTGTCACAAAGCATTTTACTAATAATGAAACCATCCAGTTTGTGCATTTTTGGATTGAAAATAATTCTTAGGTTTCATTTTAAAATGGCTTCATGTAATAGCATGTTTCACTCACTGTAGTAAAGCAAGCTTTGTGAGAGCCCATCTGTAGCTTCTTTAACTTGTTGAGGTTTTGTGGGGTTTAGGGCAGTTTTTGGAGGTTTGTCCTTTTTTTCACTTTGATAACAGTGAAGTAGTTTAGCAAACCAGAAAATATAAGGTTTTTTACTTTTTTAGAAATTTATTTTATGAAAATTTCCACACAAAATATTACTATTTTTTATCCTGTTCAGAAATTACAAATATTCCTTTAGGTAAGAAAAATGAAATGATATTTAAAACAAAACAAAAAAACCCAACAAATCTGTCCTTATCAATCATCACCTAACGTTTAAGGAAAAAAACACAACAAAGTCTTGTTGATCTACGTTTTTCTACCAGGCTCTATACATTTCTGTGTTTTTAATTCACTGATAATATTTAGCAGTATATTATATTTCTCTACACCAAAGGCCTCTGACCCCATTTTCTTCTGGTGGCTCTCTCTTGAAGCATTATACTTTAGATTTGTCTAACATGCTCCTTTTTATCATTATTATTTGCCTTGCGAGTAAACCGTTTTTGTAGACCCATAAACTGTCATTTTACTTTATATTCAGACTTGATTTGTGTTGAGAGTTAAGCAGCGTTCTGGCCCAGTGTATCTGAAATGTTTTAAGGGAAAGAAAATCCCATTCTCAGCTGTTTTGGAACTAAGGCTCTGGGTTGGAAGCCCAGATTTAGTGTTAAGTGCACTGTTGTTTGGTGAATGAGCAATGAGATGACACATTCTTGCTTGCAATACCCACACATGCACAGAGGACTGGCACTATAGCAGACTTCCCAACTATTCATTCTGCTACCCAGTGAGTTTGGGAGTTTCTGTCACTCCCAGCTTATATCTGCACTATACTCTCAAAGTGCCAGCTGAGGAGCTGCTCAGTGCATTGCACCATCCCAGATGCAGTGGGATTGCCTGGCTGCAGTGCCAGTGTGGGCGGCAAAGAGGTGGCCACACTGCATCATGTCATAGGCCTTTTTGCAAATTAATCTGATTCATGCACTTTCAGAAAATACTAGCTGGACTTTTTCCAAGTTCCTTGGGACAAAGGATTGCTGAGAAAAGACAAGAAAACACAAGCATCTGCATAGAATTAGCTGACTATGGGAATATTTCTTACTTTTTTTTATTGTTATTTTATTTTCTCTGTGAAGGATAAGGCTCGTAATCATATTCCCACATACTCCAAGTATAACAAAAGCTGTGAAATGCATCACATAGCAGAGTCAACTAATTGAAATAGTCAGAAGTGGCAAGTACATGTATTCTGGCATTCAGACTTGTGAACCAATTCACAAATTACTCATAGAAGATGGCAAGAACACCAGGACAGATTCCATAAAATTAAAAAGCCTTAAATATGCCCATTTCACAGAAAAAAATCCCATTCAGAATATGATAGTTTTTTGAATGACACAATAGAAAGATTAATATGATGTACAGAAAACCTCTGGCATCATTTTGTCATAACTAATACCACAGTAGAAGATCTAATCTGATATGAGGCGGGACAAATAAGGAACTGTCAGCTAGATTTAAGGAGAGACTGTCGGCAGAAGGAGTTTGAATCTATTAGACAAGTTACCTTATACACTTACTATTAAAGGTAAATCTCAACTCTAAGGTAAGCTATCAAGACAACGTATTTGTCTTCTTTTGTTTCTGACCATCTGTCACAGTGAAATGCCTTAAAGTAACGAGGAGCCTAGTCATAATAACAGGAGATACAAGGTAATCTTGCCTATACTTTTGCTTGGAAACCTCTTTAAAAATTGTTTTTTGTCAGAATTATTTAGACTACCATAAGAAGTGCAGCTGGCATAAATTTTGCAAGTTTTTTTCTTAATATAATACAAGAGGACAGTGACCTATGACTGTGTTCTCTGTGTGTTAGCACGGTATAGACAAACAGCACAGAGTTACCAAGGAAGGAGTTATCATAAATCTCTCCTTCCTGACTTGCTCATAACGAGAAAAAAATCAGCTCATTTCATACTTAGCATGGCTCTAAAGATAATGTGTAATATCTTCTGTGTGTTGCCTATCCATACTCTCAGTTAAGAACAAATAAAGAATTTTTTCTGCCATAAAGAGAAGGAAAAACCCCTCTATTAGGGAAGCTACTGGTTGTAGGGATAAGCAGATTGAGGTCTTACCCCTTATTTTTCTTTTGAGCTTTTGTAGTTGGATTAAAGCTCATTTGTAATCATTATGAAGAAGCCCTAGGCATAAATTCTGTTGTATAGTTTGGTTCATTTGGTTTGTTTTTTTCCATTCTGAGTCTTGCCCTTCCAATCTGTGAAATGCCTGATACAGAGCCCAAATTAATTGTCAAATGTATAGATTATCTTTGTGTATCTTAGAAGAAAAATGCATTTTCAGATGTTTGCCCTTGATAGCTGAACTTCCATTAGCAGCTGTGAATTGAACATTTTTGAAACAGTTATGCAAATAAATTAGGCAATTACAAACATAGACATGCAGGTCTGTACAGATCACCCGCTTCTTAACAAAACCAAATACTAACTCATACTTAAAGAGCTTTTTTTTTTCAGCGTTGATTTCCATGCTGTGACATCTCAGAGCAGAATGATTGACTTTGTGCTAGAAGAGTTGTAAATTACTGCAAAGTGACATAGTGTATCAAGGAAAATTCTCCATAAAATGTATCATAATGTGCCTGAATCTTGAGTCTCAGAAGGCAAAAAAGAGGGAGTAGAGCAACATTTTGTATTTGTATATAAAAATGGTACACTTCAGCATTGATTCGCTTCAGTAGCTATTACTGCTAATGGTTGCAGACTCATATTTCACAACCCTTTGTCAGAGCTAGCTTACTCTAATGCCGTGTTTTGCATTGTGAGGAAGGAGGCAGGGAAGGAAACCTTTGTGTAGAAGTAATTTCTAGGAGTTAGTGACAAAACAGATCTACAAAGTAATACGATGATTACATTCCTCATTATGCTGATGTACATTTAACAAACATGTGTCTAAGTTTTAAACAAGGATTGTCTTAATTTGGTTTGTCTGTTTATTTCTGTAGGTACCCTAACCCTTTCTAGCAAGTGTTTCTCTTCCAAAATAGTCTTTTATCCTCTTTTCTCCTTTATTTGAAATTTTGATATGCACACTGCAATCAGAAAAATACTGTCTTTATTCAGTGCCACAGCAGGAGTGCGGCTCATATGTTGGGCTCTAGCTCATTCCCTTGCATTCTGCTTTTACCTGGGGCATGCTTGTTTCCAATATGCTAATTACTACAGAAAAGTCTATAATTTTAAAAATCGCCCTCACATGGTCTTCTGAAATACCATACATATCATCCTTTGTTCTGCTCCCTAAAGCACAATTCAAAGAGTGAAATTTACTGCTGTGGGTGACTATAGGACTGGAGAAGGAAGTATGATTTTTAGTTTTGGTTTTTAATTCAAAATTCAGTTCACTTCCAGGTTAATCATAATTAAACTCTATATTAATATTCTATTATTCTTATTAAAATAACATTTCTATGCAAAGCATGCTGCCATCCTGATCAGTTCCCCTTGATGTCAGACAGTGAAATTTATGCTAAAAAAAATTAAGTGTTTGTCAAATCAAGTTTCAACTGACTACATTCTAAATATTTGTCACATTTTTACAAAAAATCCTAATAATTGTTGCTAAACTTGGCTAGATACTTATTTGTTTCGCAGCACATTGAAGGACATAGCAGAATACTCACTTACTATAAACCAGAATTTCCTCCCTGGCACTTCATCTATATTTTGCACATCTTATTGTTTCCCATTTCTCTTATTATTTCATCCAACAGTAAGGTCACCAAAACTCATCCTAGTCTGAAGATTCAAACTGACTTCAAACTGACTTACATATGATCCTACATGAACTACATATATATTCTGGTTGAGCAGAAATGCTCTCCAAAGCGATTACATTTTCAAGGGGCATTTTGAGATTGCACCTTATAGAGCATATCCCAGTCTTCTCAACTTAAAAATCCGTTCATCCTGATCGCTTCCTTTTCTGCTTATCTTCATTCATAGGGCTGATAAATGCTACCAGCATTAGTGGATACAAAAAGGTGAAATGATACCAAATTTATCTGAGGATATGTCTGAGCATTCTTCTAAAAAACGGAATGGGTAAGGAATGTACAGAGACAGTATTCTTTCCCTCAATAGTTTTAGCTTTTAATTGAGGGATTTAAATGGTAAGCATCTTTGAATCCGCTATCAGTGTAAGTTTCAAAACCAGACCTGCTAAGAATTTACCTTATAGACTCCTTGATGTTGTTGTAGAAGGTGGCGCTTTATATTCCAGAGCCATTGTTGGGTAGTTCCTTGAATTATTATGATGAAAGAAATCAAATTGAAAACAATTTCTTTCCTAACTAGTCATACAAGATCTTTATCTGTGGATAAAATACAACTATAACCAAGGAAATTCTACGGTGAAACAGCCAATGAGATATTAGAAGCATGTACTCATGGCCTGTCTTCCATTTTGAGCCTCCATGCTGTGGACATCACAGCTAAGGACTGCATAGCATAGGTAAAATCTTCTAGTAATGCCCTCTTATTACTGTACAGTAAAATAGGTGACAGAAGAAAGATGTATACATAGCAAACCATATATGTGACTCTTGCTGTGTTTCATTTTTATCAAAATTGAACCACAGCATTTTTGGAAGGCTGTTTCTTCAATGTCTGAACAGTGCTGTAAGTCACAGGCAAATATTAGGAGTACTTAAGCAAGCAGACTTATTTTCCGAGTCTCAGAACAGAGTTCTTTCTTTTTTCCCATTGCTGACAATATTTTTTCCTGCCCCCATGAACATAAAGTCAAGCTTTTTCTTTACTCTTCCTTCAGCTCAGAAAGGATTAGTTCCTCTATCATGAAGAAAAACTTATCTTGCATAATACTCTCACAAAAAAAGAAATTGTTCACCTAGTAAAAATTATTAGAGTGCATGTCCTAATCTTTAAACCAGCACTATTTATGAGCTTTAGATTACCTGAATTGTGTTAGATTTTTAAGAATTGGGTCATTTCTAACCAAAGAATGTACCAGAGATGAAACCTCATTCATAGATCACATCACACAGCTGCAACCAATTGTTTGTGAGTCACTAGGAACTTTTCTTATTTTTCTAAATCCTGACACTAAAATGTACCCTTTTAACTGATTTACACATATCTCCTAGGGAAGAGATACCATAGACTGTACAAATAATAATCAATATGTAACAAGATTTTTTTCTTGTCAACATTTCCCGTGCTTTCATAGATCATGTAGCTCAAAAGCTGATACGAGATTTCCCTTTCCTGGCTATGATTACTAATGCATTTAGTATGTTCTCTATATGCCTAGCAAAATGAAAGAGTTGTACATTAGTTCAATGTTGAAAGAATTACAACATTATTGAGCTAATTTATCAACCAGAAAATGCATATTATATTGATTAAAACAGAGTGGTTATGTGTTTATGTGATAGAAGGGAGAAAACTTAAGCTTGCAAGAGAAGATTATTATTATACAAGCTATTCCATACAGAAAATTTACCTCGATTCATTAAGCTATATAAGGCAAAGTATTCATTTCTCAACTTTTGACCTGAACTCACTGTCAAAAATCTTGGATGAACATTCAGAAGAAAATGTGAACACAAATCAAAAGGAAAGGTTTCTTGGACAGGAATTGTGCATTGCTCATCACAATTCAGTTCACATTATTGTCATAAAGGTAAAAAGTGCATATGTGGGAACAGAAATAAAAAAAGTGGAGAAAAAGAAATTAAAAAAACCCACAAAAATATACAAGCCAGATTCTAAACTGACATAAATTTGTCTGTCTCCACTTGAACAACAGAAATCAAACTGATTTTCACCACCTGAGGATCTCATTTCATTATAAATTTTGTGTCACGGTTATGTAACTTTCCAATAACTTACTCTTACATTGCTGTTCAGTTTGATTATGACGGTGTATTTTGCATTTTTCTTGAGTAAAATTCAAGTAGAAGAGTAAAATTCCTACAACGTTCATAATATTAAATTGAGGTGGATATTGAGATGATTAAGAGTGGATAACATCGCATAAATTCACCAGAGTTCCCTGTCTCTACTTCTCAGGAACAATGTAATCTAACCTGAGAAATCTAGATTTTTTTTGAACAAACTTTTCAAAAATAGAATTTACTAAACCTCTATTTCTGAACATTTAGAAATGGTTTTCAAAGTTTCTGAGGCCCTTGTTCAATCTGCTGTGGAATTTTAAAATCTGGAAGACAGCCCTAAAATAGCTCCTGGAAAATTGAGGTTTCCTTGATTCAGACTTAAATGTCAATGGAAATGGGAAGAGCAGCGAAATAGTAGTGATTACTGATCAGTGTCACAGGCTTATGGTGCTATTACAGTCCAACTGTTTTCATATATCAGGAACAAGAAAAATATTTTAAAACATCACTGTAAAAGTATAAGATTAGTTTCTTTTACTCTCTTCAGGTGGTTAATTAGTCCTCAGAAATACAAGATAAAAATCTATATTGAAACAACTTATTTTTTGAATGTGGGAGAAGGGAAATATTAGTATTTTGATGTACAGAAATGTACATTACTAATTTTTTTTGTGTGTGTGTCTCATGAAAAAAAATAGCTCAGAGATTTAATCTAGAAAAGTGGATCATTTTGTATGCCCACTACTTTTTTCCTTCTGCTTGTTCAGTTACGAAACTATTCCTAATGCACCATAAATAATAATTTCACTGCCTTGACAGAATATTACAGCAGTACAGAAGACATTATGTTCCTTAGTGTCAATGATCTGCAAAGTAGGAACTAAATTCTATTTTCTTCCACTGAAATAAATGCCCAGCAATTCTACTATGTTTAGTGGGATTGCTTCCAACGCACACCTGTGAAACTGAGACAGGAATCTGACTCGTTGAAGTATAGGAGCTTCACATGATGGACCATAAAGACATTAAATTAAAGAGCCTTTTATTCCTCTGCCAAGGAATACCTCCTAAGATTCTGGTGTCTTTTTTGATAGCTCCTGTATTATTGCACCTACTAACCAGATCAAGAAATAACCCATTCTAGATTCCCAATCAAGAAATAAACACAGCTAAAAAATGCCAAAACATCTATGACAGATTGCAATGTCTCTCTAGTCCGTCAGCAATACTGGCAGTGAGAGTCAAAGATCTGTTGGTTAAAGAAACCTATAAGAGTCTGTAACTCCAATAAAGCCTTATTTATTCTTTTTTTCTGTCAAAAGTCAGCTTACACAATTTTTATTCTTCCAATTCTGAAATACCTGAGAAAAACATATTTAACATAGATTAGTAGCATTAAAAACCTTTATAGTGCTGTGTCAATAAGCTCAACTCTAAGTAAGAAAAATTGATGTGTATACATCACGTTGAAACATAAAGCTTCTCAATAGGGGAGGGAGCTACATGGAATTACATTATAACAAGTAGTTCATTTAGTCTGTTGGTGGTGTAGTCATGGTCTTTCTAATTTATATCTTTATTTTTTTGACAGTAGATGTATCTGTTCTGGCCTATGATCCATAATTATAGTTGTTTTCATTTTGCCCATACACACTTCTTTAACTATAGACAGAAAAAACAGAATAAAATATTGACAGCTGCTATTAAAATAGTTTAAGGTCTTTGTCAAACTTTGGAAAAAAAAAAAATGTCCTCCTACTATCAGTTCCAAAATCTATATGAAATTTTCCTTCCTGACTTTTCTGATTTAGGGTTCATTTTGAGTGTAACAGACACTAAAACTGTGTTGATGTTTATCTTTCACCATAAACCATAAATACGTTATATTTATTTATTTTGTATAAAGGCTGTGGCAGAGCAGCATAAAGGAAGGTTGCCTGAGTACAGCCTTCTGTTTTTTTTCCCATTCAAAATCTCTGGAAAGATGAGGTCATTATGTCTTGGAGAGCTGCAGGTGTACCAGATGCCGCAGAGCCCAAAAGGAGCTTAGAGGGAAAATGCAAATATTCTGAGAGCCTGGCAGCCTGCAGTTGGCCCCTGGGGCACGGGGGCTGCTTGTTTGTGCAACAGAGTCAGTTTCAGAAATTGCTTAAAGCTGCTCAACTAGAAGGTATGCCAGAAGAGAAAATTCTCAAATAGAAAAAAAATACAACCACAATTCCCTTTAATTTGTCTCAAGTAGTAGAAGAGTTTTTTGCCATTTAATGAGTTTCCTCAGTCTATTTTATTCATTTCTGTTATGGTTTTAAGACGCTGGAAAACCACTGACACACTCAATTCATGGACAGAGTATAAGAAGGCTCTTGGGTTTGGCCAGCTTGAGGCTCTGTTCTACTTAAGAGAAGGAATTTGCAAATATGTAGTATGTATTTTCTTCCCTGCTGGCAGGAGAGATATGTGTTTCGGAAAACCGTAGAACAATCAAGTTTTGAATTATAAAGGATTCCCTGACGTTGTGTGATACTTTGTTGTATTGCCTCCTAATAATGGTTTGCAGTTATGTTTCTTTCCATAAATGCATCCAGATTGATCAAGCTCAGCATTAGTAGTAATGGTCCGCTCGTACTTGGAGATATCTGTACAGACCCAGCAGCACATCAGAATCATGAGCTGAAGAGACTGCGCGTGTAAGCAAGCATACAGAAAACCTGAGTGCCTCGGCAGTCCTCTGGCAAGGAACAGTTTAGCAAATTGCATCCCCATGCAAAGTGGCCAAGCCTCAGGAATAATTTCCAGTGTCATTTCTGTAGTTCACTTCCCTGGCAGAGAGGGGATCACTGTTAAGCACCTGAGACAGCCGGCTCCAGAGAGAGCTTTTAGAAGCTTTTACAATTTTAACCCCAAAACCTAACTGCAAGAAAATGTAACTTGTAGAGAGTCACCAAGTGCATCTAACACTGAGCATAATCCTGAGAGGAAAAGTGTTATTGAGAACACTGCATCCTTAATTGGTGGCTCACACTGGGACTGAAGGTGAGAGGTGTTAAGAAATGAGTGGTACTAAGTTGTTAAGATGAAGGTAAGATTGCATGTGATACTGTTAACCTTTGTCTCTAGACAGTGCCTCAAATAACAAGTTATAAGTCTAGCCACATTCCTTTGTGCTCTTTTTCTACTGAAACAAAAATACTAGGAAGAAAATGTATATGTGGGTGAAAAGGATAAGTTCACTATTTCTTTGGAAAGATCAAAGCCAAACAAAGAAGAAATAGCTTACCAAGGAAATATTTTTTGAACTTGGGGAGCTGAGGAATGTCTTTTGCCACTTTGAAATGGGCCAGGTGGACTGGTTCCAAACCTGACAAAGCAATTCTCTGTAGCAGGCAGAAACCAATATTTTTTCTGAAGAGACTAGATTGGTCTATGACATACAGTATGTCTGGGAAAAACATGAGGCTTTACAATAAGCTAATGCTTCTGTAAAATAAAAGGGATATTTTGAATTGTTGAAGCTGAACAAACTTAAAAATTAATAACTAGAAGTTCATTATTTAGAAAGGAAACGGAAAGAATGAGTCAGATAGTAGTTTGTGAGTCTCTTACAGGTAACTACCAAGCACTGAACTGACATTTTAGTGGCAGTTGTTATCCAATCAATCATAATCCCTGCTGTTCACAGGATTATGAGAGATAACCTCACCCCTGCAAAGTAATAGTGAACTTAAGAAACCATTATTTTATATATGAAGTTAGCATTATTTTTTTTCTATGGTCCTTCTGCAACTCCTTACAATCAGGCTACAGTCTTTGTCACCACATTCTTTCTTCATTTTCCAACTTACTTATCATTATGTTGGACAATAGGTGTTGCCATCCAGGTCCCTTATAACTCCACTTGTGATTTCTTTCCAGTGCAAGAACTGACAATTTACTCCTGACCTCTGTTCCTTTTCTTTTATCTACCCATAAATACTTATCCATGTGAAGATTTTCCCTCTTATTCTCTTTAACCTATTCATATTTTAAATATCATATTTTCTTTAACATCTCAAAACGACTACAAAGAAAACAAACTATAAATAGTGACTAATACAGAACCGTAACAAAAGGCTAAACTATTTTATCAGAAGTCTACTGCTGACAATCAAACAATCGTTTTTTTCCAAAATGTAGCTGCATCCTGACTTGGCTTATACCAGTGGAAAACTCAAAGTTGTCAACAACATAGAAATACATAGCTAAGCCAACTTCACCCTCACAGACTTTTTCATGCAATTGCTGCAGTGGTTAAAAGCTCAGTACAGAATAACCAGACTGATATCCACTCACCTTCTGAGTAATGTTTTGCTTCAAGCTGTATTGTCTTGAAATATAGACAGATCAGTTTACAAACAGTAAAGAATTCTATTAAGAGTTAATTATGTTCTGTTGTTTAGTAGTTCCAAAGAAAAACTGAGATGTTTATAAAAGGAAAATATGCATTGTATCTACACACATAAAGAAAAATTAATTCTGTTACTTGAGAGGAATTCTTAAAAGCATTGCTCTAATTAGCAACATTTGCAGAAATGAAGGCATGAACTGTAGTGACTGTTATATGAAGAGGAAAGAAAAATTGTTTGCCCTATTCAGTGCATTTTTACACTGTCCTTTTTTCTGAAATTTCAAGGTGAAAATGCACCTCTTTCATGCTTGGCTACACCCGAAATTAATCTGTTGGCATTCTTTCACCAGCTCAATAATTTTATAGGTAAAACCTTTAGTGTTTTCGCTTCTTATCTACTTAATAACTATGGCACAATACCTCTGACTCTATCTGTTTCTGCTAAAATTTTCACTGAGCACCTGTAAGATATGTTGGAAGTCTGTTACGCTTTCACGTTCACCAGTGTTTAACAAGAGCTGAATTTCAGCATTAAAAAAATCCATGCAGATTTATTTTTGAATCTTGAAGAGTCTTTCAATGTAGATAGTTATGGTGGAGTCATTTCCATTTAATTCAAAGAGTCTCTGGAGATGAGTTTGTATTTATGAGTTCAATAAGGAAGTTCTTTAGCCTCTAACAGGTAATAGTTTGTTAAATGTAAACAATTTGCTATTAGTATGAAACATAAGTAGTTTTATATTAATTTTATATTAAATTAATTATGTTAATTTTATATTAATTTTATATTAATATATACCAGCAACATCAAATGATTTTGATGCATTTTATATTCACCATCTCTGAGCTTTCATTACAGAGAAATCAGAAAATTTTTTCATCTTTGAAATGTAAAATAACATAGCAAAGTATGCAGTATCGACAAGTGCAGATTTCCGGGGAGAATCGAGGTGTTAAGCACTGAAAATTTTTCCTTGAAGAAAGCTTGTTCTTTGGCACAATGGACACTCAGGAGTTACGATACACTATTCAAGCATGCAAAGAGCTGACTGTGCCATCAGGAATGACAACTTGTGGGAAGCATGGTGAGCAGACATGTTGATAGAGTTAGTAAAAACTGAAGCAACCGACATATCGGTTGTGTGGGAGTATCTGATTTTTGTGTCAACATTTTACTAATGAACCTGAGTTATTTAACTGCTCAACACACGAAAGAACAAGATTCCAAGCATAACAGTAAAGCCATGTGCCAGAGTACGTACCACTTACGTACTTATTACCGAGGAATTTTTGCCTAGGTACCACAACCAGGGTACATGACTTGCTTATGCATAAATAGTACTCCGGAACTGCATCCGATTCATAGCTCTAGTGAATGGTAAAGATAATGCAACACTGAGATGTCATATCTGTGGGATATGGACATAGAAGGAACACTCACTTGATGCATACATTTAATAGTATGTGGTACACAAGGTGAATGGTATTCCTTAGAGCTATCAGATGTGCAAAAGTACTTTGTTGGTTTTGAAGCTAGATAATTCTAAAAGTAGTATTTTCTGAAGGTATAGTACAACATTCTTTTCTTCCTCAGCCAGAAAAGCCTCAATCAAAAAATCTCTGACAAGCATATGAAAATACAGTTTTTACAATCTGAGGATCCAAAGGAAAACAACATGTCCTGCTTTAGCAAAAAGGATCAGGCAATGTTTTAAAATTCCCTATATATGACAGATCTGGATGCAGCGGGGATGCAGGAGTAGCCCAGCACCTTTTGCACCACATGATGTGGAGAACAGCCAGCAGTAAACATACAGAGGAAGAGGCAGAGTAGGAATAATGTCACCCATCTGATAAATCAACACCTTGCTCCTTTTGAAGGTTTCCTGACTGTGCTTCCAGTGAAACAAGGCCCAGTAGTTCTTCTGGACCTTTCTTCTCTGCAAAAACGGATATTGTGTTCCTTTGGAGACTGTTAACATCAATATGCACATCCACAGCCTGAAGAATGAGTCACAAATAATTCACATGCTCCTGTCGAACAGAAGTAAAGGGCACTAGTGAAAGGACAATGTACGCTAAATCTAATGGACAATAATGTTCTGTGGTCAGTAGGAAGAAATAAAAAAAACCAAACAAATTACCCCTTTATATATAAGTTATGAGTAGAAAAAGAACTAAGTTAGCTGATTTAATTTCAGTTGTTTGTGCTTAATTTAGGAGCTTTTCTAATACTCAAACTATTGTGAAGATACAAGTTTGGAGACAGTATGGATTAACTAGCACTAGTACAAATCATACGCTATGTATCTTTCTGGTACTTGCAAGTATGACACTATTTCTATTAGATTTTGACAGCTGGGTTTACAGCTCTTAATGCATTTAATGGACATGTTTGACACCCAAATACCTCTATCACTTATTTAAATTGCTCGTGTTCTCCAGAGTTATTTTCAGAACTCCTGCTGGTAGGTTTTGTCTATTTGTTTTTATTCTGTAACCATTAAACATATCACAGATTACAGAAATCAGAAACAGTTAGAGGTCGTTGTCATTGCAATTGCCAGTTGGGTAGGATATGCTTTGAAATTAATTTCTTATTTTCAAGAAAGAAGAAAATAATTATTTTCGGTTGCTGACGTTTTGATATAGGTTGACATCACCAGCAATACTAAAGTCAGTCCTTAGCACTGAGGAAAAACTGCTGCAGAGACTCAGACATGGGGCAGCTGTAAAAAAACACACTCAATAGTAAAGAACAAGATCCTAAGAGGTCCATAGCCTAGGAGAAGAAAAATTACAGCAAACATTATTGGTCGGCAATGGCAAGAGGCCAACAGAAAAAAAATGTGTTCTAAAAATACTTTATTGATGACAAAAACAGGAGTATTGTGGTTGGAATCAAAGCTCCAGTATGTATCTGAGACAAAACAGAGAGGCAAAGAGAAGAAAACAGCTTTTCCTAGTTGTATCTAGGCTCTCCTGTTAGTTGACTAGTTGCTAGCTATTTTTTCAAGTAGGAAAGGACTTTTTCTGCATCTTGTAAGTAATGCAATATTCTAAATACCAGAGTGATTTAGTACTATCTGTTCAAAGATTCATCTGAACTAACTTTGACTCATATATTTAATGTACATATTTACTGAGTATTTCTCTTTATTTTTGTACAATAATTCTGATGTTTGTCTTTACTGTATACATGTCATGGTTTAGCCCTGACCCAGGCAATTTTAACAGCTAAAACAGAGCAACTGTGCTCCCAATTCAATTCCTCTCCATCCCCAGGGAAAGAGGAGAGAGAAATGAGAGGAAAATATTTGTGAGTCAAAAACTAAAATAGCTTTACTGAAATAATAATAACAATAATAATAATGAAGAAAATACTATTAATAAGAAAATAATAAGATGTATACAAATATATGAAATTTCGTGCCCACCTCTCAATGACTAGGCATAACTACAAATGGTACAGAGCACGCATTGGGAAATGGTCACTGGCAGGAGGATGCTAGACTCAAGAAATGCATTCAGGAATGAATGGATCCTGGATCAGGAGCAAACAGACAGACAAGATCCTCACCAGACTTTGGCCATAGAAGAGAGACCCTCATGATCTCTTGGTTTTGTACAGAGTATGACATATATGGGATGGGATACTCTTGGTCAGTTTGAGGTCACCTGTCCTGTCCACCCCTCCCTGTAGGTGTGGTCTTTTTTTCACCTCTGTGACTTATGGCATTCCACTAGCTCAAAGATGGCCTCGATTGCTATAGGAATAAGTATAAGCAATGGCCTTTCTGCATACCAGTGTTATCACTTCTAGAGAGAAACACTGTCTGAAAAACATGTAGTTAGCTTTCAGAAAATGAAATTACTTAGATGAGACTTAGCTGAAGTTAGAAAACTTACTCTGCTTTAGCTCAAATGAGAACAACACACACACAATAAACGTATTTATGGACGTTTATACAGTTATATCAGGAATGAGTGGTAGAAATAATGTCCTGCCTTCCCTTCAATCCTGATTCATAGGATCTCTGTTGGATCCTCATCCAACCCCAGGAGGATCTCCACGCACCCCAGCTGGTCATTGACACAGAGGGCAACAACTCCCTGTTGTCTCCCTTGCCTGTCCTCCCTTAAGAGCTGTCTATCCCAACACTCCAGCCATAGGATCTGTCCCACCATGTCTCCATGATGCCAATGAGATCATAGCCCTACAAGCATGCGCTTAACTTTTGACTCTTCTTCTTTATTTCTCCATGCTGAGTGTGTTTGCATAGGAGCACTTAAGTTGGGCCCCTAGTGAAGCTGTCTTACTGGCAGCTGATCCTTGTATTTCTCTTCAGGTGCTCTCCTGCTGAGCTGTGTTCCTTCTCCAGGCTCTGGGCATCTATTGCTAACACTGACATAAAACTGGTAGGAGTGGGATGGATTGAGATTGCCCTCCCGTAACAAGTTTAGTTNAATGGCCTTTCTGCATACCAGTGTTATCACTTCTAGAGAGAAACACTGTCTGAAAAACATGTAGTTAGCTTTCAGAAAATGAAATTACTTAGATGAGACTTAGCTGAAGTTAGAAAACTTACTCTGCTTTAGCTCAAATGAGAACAACACACACACAATAAACGTATTTATGGACGTTTATACAGTTATATCAGGAATGAGTGGTAGAAATAATGTCCTGCCTTCCCTTCAATCCTGATTCATAGGATCTCTGTTGGATCCTCATCCAACCCCAGGAGGATCTCCACGCACCCCAGCTGGTCATTGACACAGAGGGCAACAACTCCTTGTTGTCTCCCTTGCCTGTCCTCCCTTAAGAGCTGTCTATCCCAACACTCCAGCCATAGGATCTGTCCCACCATGTCTCCATGATGCCAATGAGATCATAGCCCTACAAGCATGCGCTTAACTTTTGACTCTTCTTCTTTATTTCTCCATGCTGAGTGTGTTTGCATAGGAGCACTTAAGTTGGGCCCCTAGTGAAGCTGTCTTACTGGCAGCTGATCCTTGTATTTCTCTTCAGGTGCTCTCCTGCTGAGCTGTGTTCCTTCTCCAGGCTCTGGGCATCTATTGCTAACACTGACATAAAACTGGTAGGAGTGGGATGGATTGAGATTGCCCTCCCGTAACAAGTTTAGTTTTTATTTGGTACTGATAGTGTACTGATAGTGTATAAAGTAGGATGTGTGGTGCAGATGAAGGTTGGGATGGAAAAGAGGCACCACTGGACTTAAGGCTTAAATAAGTAACTAGGAATAGAACAGTTTTTCCCACTTTTATTTCCCGCCTTGTATAGCTCCCAGTACTTCTTTCTACCATGTTTAGGAAAAACAACAGAAGCTTTTAAGCCTTCCCACTTCTTAAATCGTGTCTTCAGACATTGTTGAATTTCTAGGTCATTGTTTTCCATTGCCACTTTTGCCAGAGTGCTGGCATCAGACCAGCCCATTGATTAGGATCTTCATATTCAGTTATTACCTTGGTCAGTTTGCTACACCTCTTTCCTGAGGAAAAAGGCTAACAAAATCAAAACTTGGCTTTCAGCTGATTAGGTCAAAACCACACCTGAGCAGAATGGCAGAAAAGAGGGAAAGACATTTCTCAAACTTTTCAGCTTTACCCATATCCAATTTTAGATAACAATGGCAAACATTGGAGATGACAGAACTTCTCAAGTTTCCTTAAAATAATTTTTAAAGAAAGATGTCAAGCAAATTTATCAGGAAGCCATTAATATTTCACTCGTATTATATAGACTAAGTAGGAAAGATATTTAGAGTCAGTAAACAAGCGATGAGATGTGTAAATAGGGATTTGCAGTTAGATGATCTTGACATGTTCATACGTTCTTATGCATACATATGCATGCAAACGTACATAGAAGAAAAATAAAATATACAGTAGATACATAAGCCTAAGCAAAGAACTATTTTTGTAAGAATAATGCATAGTTTTCTTACAAAATATGAACTGGTAGTAGAATTAAAAAAAAGTTGGCTTCTTTGGTTGAACACTGTATGTATAGGTTTGGCCATGTGTATGTGTAAATTTATACATGTACACAACTATGTACATACAGGTAAAAGTACAAATGTTCATTTCCCTTAGACGACCTCCTTCTGACGCAAACCTTAGACATCAAGATTCAGTTGTATTCTTTCTAGTCTTTGGTCATCACTCATAGCAGAGCCTATGCCAATCCAGCCTTTGCCCGTTCTTACTGAGTGGCTGCTGTTTCCAGCTTCATAAAACTAATCCTGGGGTTATATTTTATGCTATGTGGGAACTGAAAGCCTTTTTAGGGCCTAGCAACTAAGCTCTATTGATTCAGGTGTCACAGAAATTATTTAGCATTTTTTAACTTCCTGATTTTTTTTCAAGATTTATTTATTACAGTCAGTAGTGCAGTCAGGTTTTCATTTGCCTGAGCTGTTTTTCTTGAAGTCTGCTGTCACAAATGTTTGTTCTAAAAATGATAGTTCTCCTCCCCCACAGTCTGAAAGGAAGCTTTTTATATTATTCTTTAAAACAGGACATCACTACTAAGGTCAACTGGAAAGATTAAATAAAATCAAGAAAAACATATAAAGCTTTTAATCTACTATTTGTTCATTGTTCTTGGCCTACTGCTGCCTTCAGAAAACACTGCTAGAAAGCATTCTACTGTAATGTTGCTGATCTGGCATTTCTAGAGCTACTTTTTTCTTAATTTTTCTATGTTAAAAATATAGAAATTGGTAGGCAAGCCTATGGACATTGAAACTAAAGACGTGTTGAATTGTTATATGTGAATTTATTTTTTAATCCTGTACTTAGCTGGTTAACTGAAGGCTAATTCCATATATTTTTTGAAAGACAGCTTTTGCAGAAGTAAGTAATTTTTAGTTGATATATCTCTTGGTAAACTTTTAATTTGACTTGGAAAGGAGTGAAGAATAAAATTCAGATAAATAATAAGAAGAAAATAGGCTTCAGATGTTCTTCACCAACTTGTCAGTTGTTCATGAGCCACAGTTTTCACAGTTCTTATTGCATGTATATTTACTTGTTGCACACGCATTTACTTATTGCACAGAAGCTGAGCCTTTCCAAAGGTGTGAGTTGCTAAAACCGGCTCACTGAAAAGAGAGCATAAAAGCCCAGGAAAAACACCTAAGTCATATAATATTCTTTTAATTTAGGCAAATCTCCTTAAGAAACATAGCAAAAAAGGGTTGTTCAGAAAAAAAAATTTGAAAAATGTTTTAACCTATCACTTTTAGGTATAAAAAATTACCATATGGAAGAATTTCCACTTAGCTTGATGAATAGTACCAAACTCATCACAGAACTCAATTGTAGGAATAAATATTGGGGAAGAGGTGTCTATCGTTAATTAAGTTTCACACTCTCCTGCCAGAGTTTAGCAGCTCTTGCAATAGTCATATTTTGGAACTGTTCCATCTTTTAAACAAATACCACCTGTCTCTCTTTGTTGGAGGCAAGGAGATATCCATCAGGCTTGACAGACTGTGAATCCTCCAAATATAGTAAAAAAAAATTCATCTGAGTTGAGTTCACCAGACATGTGCAGGACAGCCTTTGGATCAGGCCCAGCCAACATGCTTTCAAGAAACGTAGGTCTTGCTTGACCAACCTGATCTCCTTCTCTGACCAGGTGACCTGTCTAGTGGATGAGGGAAAAGTTATGGATATTTACCTGGACCTTAGTAAAGCCCACAACATTCTCCTAGAGCAACTGGTGGCTCATTACTTATACAGGGACATTCTTTGCTGTATAAAAACTGACTCAATGGCCAAGCCCAGAGAATGGTGGTGAATGGAGCTAAATCCAGTTGGCAGCTCAGTTTTGGGGCCATTCTTCTTTAATATCTTTATCAATCATCTGCATGAGGGGATTTAGGGTTCCCTCAGTAAGTTTGTAGAAGACACCAAACTAGTGGGAGTGTCAATCTGCTGGAGGGTAGAAAGGCGCTACTGAGGGATCTAAAGAAGCTGGATCAATGGGCAGAGGCTGATTGAATGAGGTTCAACAAGACTAAGTGGTAGGTCCTGCACTTTGGTCACTAAAGTCTTATGCAACATTACAGACTTGGGAAAGAGTGGCTGGAAAACTGCCCAGTAGAAAAGGACCTGCGGGTTTTGGTTCGCAGTGGACTGACCATGAGCCAGCAGTGTGCCCAGGTGGCCAAGAAGGCCAATGGCGTCTTGGCCTGTTTCAGAAACAGTGTGGCCAGCAGGAGCAGAGAGGTGATTGTGCCCCTGTACTCGGCACTGGTGAGGCTGCACTTCAAATACTGTGGTCAGTTTGGGGCTCCTTAATACAGGAAGGCCATTGAGGTGCTATAGCTTGTGTAAAGAAGTGCAAAGAAGCCAGTGAAAGTTCTGGAGAACAAGTCTTATGAGAAGCAGCTGAGAGAACTGAGGCTGTGTAGTTTGGAGAAGAAGAGGCTGAGGGGAGACTTTATTGTTCTCCACAACTACCTGAAAGGTGGTTGTACCATGGTGGGTGTTGGTCTCTTCTCCCAAGTGATAGACAATAGAAAATGTCCTCAAGTTGTGTTAGGGGAGGTTTAGACTGGATATAAAAAAAGGAAGTTCTTTTCTGAAAGAGTGGTGAATCATTGTCAGGCAAGTGATTGAGTCACCATCCATGGAGGTGTTCAAAAAACAGGTAGACATTGCTCTTTGGCACATGGTTTAGTAGGCATGGTGGTGTTGGCTTGATGGTTGAACTTGATCTTAGAAATTTTTTCTAATCTAAATGAATGCAAATTTGTTTTCTCGGAGAAAAGAAAGTTTCAAATGATATTCATCGCTTTACTTACAGGTCATTCAACTTGACCTCAACTATGTGAGTTCTGGTTTCTACTTACAGCAAATGAGGATCAGCTTGAAGTGTCCTGTGAACTCAGCTGAAGGTGTCAGAGGAATTCCCTAGATTCTCTAAAAAAATCTGAAAGCCTCACAGAGTTTCAAGATTTTCTGCTCAGTTTTCTCTCTCTTAGTCCACTGAAGACCCTCAACAGCCTGCAAACAGTGAGACTTCCTTGGTTAACTTACCAGTGGCCATGCAATGCAATTTCTCCCACTTACTAAGCTGCTTACAGCACTGACCAGCAAGGTACCATCATCAAGCTTACAAAAACGTAGCCAGTCCTAGGGAACTGTTTCCCATTTCTGTCTGAAGGTTCCACTAAAAAAACCTATTTAGACATTCAAATCCTTAAGAAGCTGGATAAATAGATGCTTACTAGTTGGTGTTTCTTTCTGATCTTGTACTCGGTGATACATCTCCTTTTCAGTTACCTGGTACTAGATTTTCTCAGTGTCTCTCTAGTGAAGCCATCAGTGAAACAGAGAACACATATGAACTTTAAGCCAAAAAACAGGTGCTTAGAGATAAACCTTTTCCTACCCACAAAATCCAAGCAGAATTATTTATGAGAGCTCTTCTGTATTATAAAAGGAATGATAAATATATATTATGTAGATGCAGAGCTGTTTCAAGCAGGGCTTTTCCAGTTCACCAACAAAGGGAAAACTCATTCCTTCTGGGATATTATTGTACATTACAGTATTTTGTTTTCTGAGCCATAATATATTATGTGATCTTTCTATAGGTTTTAATAAGAGAGAGAACATCAACTTGGCTATAAGATTTTGATGTACTATAGGGGATCCTGGCTGTCTATGCAAGAAGAATATGAAAAACGTTTCTCTGTTTTCAAGTTTTTAGGGTAAAAATGCATATAGCATTCTTTACCTCAGACCACAAGGTGCACAGAATGCAGATCTGGGAGGAAAGGGGGAGATGTGACTTCTGGCAGAACTTGCCAGTATTATTCTAGTTTAAGGCATTTAATCTCTGTCAACAATTACTATGACAGAAAAAATTGACTTAAATGATTGATGTACTCTTGCAGTAACGTAACAGTTGATGAACCTGACTGTACAGGTTAGAAAGTCAAAACAAAATTGATAATGAATAGCATGATGCTAATTTATATCACGTCAAAGTATTGGGGGAAAATTTAACAGTAGATTCTCTTTTTCTTAAGAATAGCTGTTTTGACAAAATGAAGTGAAAAAGGACAGATTAAATACCTTTGGAAACCAGAGCCTTCCTAGTTTTAACACAGAAAACTGAGACTAAAAGGAGTTATAGGGACTTCTGCATTTAAAAGCTGAATTTTCTCCCAGTGTAACATATCATGCAACATTATTCACAGTTTAAATGCAGCTGTGCAAGAACTACAGTGAGGATGAATAGTTTGGAAAAGATGAACAATATCTGGTACGATTATTTTGTATGAGGTAAGAATTTATTATGTACACATCACATAAGATTTATGTTCTTGGAAGTAGTAATCCATTAAACCTGGGAGTCTTTCCGTTCTCCAGGACCTGGGTAGCCTCTGATTCTCTCCAGCCTGTAATGGAGTGAAACTATAGTTTGTCCTAGACTTTCTCCCTCTTAACAGGAAAAGAGTCCAGACCTTGAGATTGTGATCAACCTTAGCTATGTACATAAGAGGAAGGAAGAAATATAAACCACAGAGGCAGCACTATAAAAAACCTCGCAAAATCAAAGAATTTATGCTGCTGGTTTAGGTTTTTTGTGATCCACACAGTATTTCCCTGTTTATGTGAGCTTATTGTATGATGGATACTTTTTAATGTCTAGTTTATATGAGTCTTTGTACTTATTTATTACGTGTGTAAAAATGGGTAATCTCCTCCAATGATTAAACCCTATGATTATCAGAGGTAAATATATTATACATTGGCAAGAAGCACAGTACATCTGAGGAGTCTGAATCCACTGTGAATGCACACTGACACTAACATAAATAAAAAGCTTTGAACTGCTTATGGTATTCAGAAGTTTCATCATTTGACGTGGGAAAGCCACAGTATTTTGCTTCCTCAAATGTCAGAGTGGGTAAGGTTGTTATGTTGGAAGATTTTACTATCAGTGCTAGAGATTTTCTCAGTAGTTTTACTCCCCTACTAAAAAAAGAACATAGACTTTAGAAGAACTCACATAATTGACTGTGATCTTATATTTATTTTCATTTGATTACTAATTAAGTTTCAGCCAAATTAAACACCTTTTTAAAAGCCAGGCATTGAAGAATAAAATTTCTACTCCATAGTTGCTATGTATAAATTTATTTTACATAAGTGTATTTTTTCAAGTGGTACAAAACTCTTAAAACACAGATCATGCCACTGTCATGCACAGTTTTCTTACATTTTCCAAGATCAGAGAGCAGGCTGTCAGAGAGGTTAACAAGCGTGCATGTTCAGTTCACCAATTCTGGAATTTTCTCCTAACGCATATCATATCCCAAGCAAAATCAAGAAGGAAATTATGTTGTCAAAAGATTCATAGTTAGCTTCCAGTCTAAAAGCTTGCAGGTTTCCATAGCATTTGTTGTTTTCCAATGTAAATTATGCTCTTCCCTTTTGCTAACTCATTTTAAGCAAAATTGGAATTGAAATTCACAGTTTGATATGCATCCACATTACAGCAGCACGTAAGGTTAGTCCTAGCGCAAAGACTTCCAGCACAGGATTCCATCACCACTGTAATTAGTATTATGCTGTCATTACCACATTAGCTACTAGTTGTAGGCAGCCAAGATTGTTTCTTTGAATGAAGACAAAAAGGAAAAGGGTGAGAAACAAAGATATGAAGTGCTGCAATTCCATCTCTGTGAAAAAGAAACCCCTCCTCCAGGATTTCCCGCAATGATGATGTTACAAGGATTAGATTATTGGAGTATGATGTAGATCTACATTGTTCAGCATTTGCTGTTTGACAGAGTGGTTTAAATGGCTGTCTTCGATCTTCACTTCACTGATGAGCTCACTTGCATTGGTGACCATCAGGTCCAGTATTACATCTCCTCAGTCAGGGATATCTGTTGTCTGGGTTAAGAAGTTATCTCCTATTCCCTCTAGGAGTCTCCTGGATTGCCTACAGCTTGCCGTGCTACTTTTCTGGCAGGTGTCAGGGTGGCTGAAGTCCTCCAGTAGGATGAGACCTTGTGAGTGTGAAACCTCCTGCAGGCTCTTGGAGGATGAAGGCTTCATCAGTAGGCTCCCCTTGATCAGGTGGCCTGTAGTAGACACCAGCCACAAGGTTCCTTTTGTTGCCTTGGTCTTTTATTCTCACCCATAAGCTTTTGACTTGTTCATAGTTGTTTTACAGGGACAGCTCTTCAGACTCTATCCATTTCCTTGTATAAAGGGCAATGCCTCTGCTCCCTCTTCCCCAGCCTGTCCCTTCTGAACAGCCTTTAGCCATTGACAGCCACAGTCCAGTCATGGGATTTGTCCCACCAAGTTACAGTAACAGCAATCAGATTGCAGGTTTTTAGCAGCATGGTAGCTTCCATCTCCTCCTGTTTATTGTCCAAGCTGTGTGCGTTTGCGTAGAGGCACTTCAGCCAGGCGGTTGACCATGTCAACTTCTTAGTGGAACACTCCTTGTTTCCCTTAAAGTGTTCCATAGAAGTTTCCTTGTTGGTTCCTACTGCCTCAGGAACTCTCAACTTATCACCGCATGACTTCAGCTGAACTGCAGTGTGCCCAGCACGCCCCAGGGCCACAGGTGGACGACCCATACTAGCATCGTGCTTCTAGCTGCAATATGTCTTCCAGCAGCTTGTTACAGGCAAGCCTAATTTTATCCTCCTCCCCCTTACATCTAGTTCAAAGCCCTGTCAATGAGCCCTTCCTGCTCCTGAGAAAAGACCCTCCTATCTCTTTGAGACTGGTGACTCCTAGTCAATGCCTGTAAGCCCAGCGCCGTGTAGGCCGTCATGCTGAAGGAAATAACAGAATTACTAATTTCAAGTCCTAAATTGAATGAGATTTGTTTAAATACTGTAATGAAGAAAAAAGTCTTTTTTCTTGCTTCTCTCTACAATGTTAAGATTTTACATGTAACTTTTTCAGTCATTATTTACGTNAGTTGTTTTACAGGGACAGCTCTTCAGACTCTATCCATTTCCTTGTATAAAGGGCAATGCCTCTGCTCCCTCTTCCCCAGCCTGTCCCTTCTGAACAGCCTTTAGCCATTGACAGCCACAGTCCAGTCATGGGATTTGTCCCACCAAGTTACAGTAACAGCAATCAGATTGCAGGTTTTTAGCAGCATGGTAGCTTCCATCTCCTCCTGTTTATTGTCCAAGCTGTGTGCGTTTGCGTAGAGGCACTTCAGCCAGGCGGTTGACCATGTCAACTTCTTAGTGGAACACTCCTTGTTTCCCTTAAAGTGTTCCATAGAAGTTTCCTTGTTGGTTCCTACTGCCTCAGGAACTCTCAACTTATCACCGCATGACTTCAGCTGAACTGCAGTGTGCCCAGCACGCCCCAGGGCCACAGGTGGACGACCCATACTAGCATCGTGCTTCTAGCTGCAATATGTCTTCCAGCAGCTTGTTACAGGCAAGCCTAATTTTATCCTCCTCCCCCTTACATCTAGTTCAAAGCCCTGTCAATGAGCCCTTCCTGCTCCTGAGAAAAGACCCTCCTATCTCTTTGAGACTGGTGACTCCTAGTCAATGCCTGTAAGCCCAGCGCCGTGTAGGCCGTCATGCTGAAGGAAATAACAGAATTACTAATTTCAAGTCCTAAATTGAATGAGATTTGTTTAAATACTGTAATGAAGAAAAAAGTCTTTTTTCTTGCTTCTCTCTACAATGTTAAGATTTTACATGTAACTTTTTCAGTCATTATTTACGTGATCAAAATATACTGGTCTTTAGGTTGCTTGATAGTCTTAAATGAAACCTGAATAAAATAGGATCGACAATTTCAATGCTAGCCTTAAGTGCTTGGAAAAACCTGGGTTCATGAAGCAGATTTCTTGCGTGTGCTTACATTTCTTAATCTTTCCATGGTTTTAGTTCTTCACTTGCAAAATCAGGATTTGATGGTTTTCTGCCTCGTACATATTAAGGTCTGTGAAATGCTTTGATATGAAAATTTCCATGGCTGATATTAAATAACCTAAGTAAACAGCTAACAGGCATTACTTTGGTAGCTGAAGGCTTAAGAAAAACATATATTTTAGGACTCATAATAACACCACAAAAAGTGACAGCATGACAATAGTGTGTTTGTACGTCTTCAGAACAGACTCCCTGGATAGAGCCTACACAATTTTTTCAAGTGTCCTGAAAAAAGATTCAAAAATGACGAATTCCCTGGCATCTATTTGTTGTATTTTTTTATGAAGAAGAAATAAAAGCATTGTTTTAGTTCAAGGGATTTAAGGAGGAAAAATACAATACACTGCATGAAACTGGGGGGTTTTTTCAGATGTTCGTGTTGGGGCTTCCTATGAAGTAGACATATAAATCCACCTTCTTGGTTAATTTGCTTATTTTTATACCCATGCTAGCATATGAGGTTCTGAAATGAGAAAGGTTTGGTATTTTGTGGGCTTTTTTCTTTTGAGACTCTACCTATCTAGCTAGTGAGACAGGCCTTCAGGAAGAAATACCTTGGAAGAAAGAGTCTGTGCTGTTGTTAGTGAGGGCTTGGAGTCTGGCATGTTTTCACATTGTCTTGAAGTGGGGATACTACTCTTTTCTTTTTCTTCCTTTCTTTCTTTCTTTCTTGCTTTCTTTCTTTCTTTCTCTCTTTCTCTTATTATCTCCTTCTTTCTCCCTGTCGCTTTTCTCCTTTTTCCTCTTTCTCTTCTTCTTTCTTTCTCTCTTTCTTGGACACAGCTTAAAATCCTATAGAACCAATTTTTGTGTTGCCTTCTGTATCTTTTGCCATTGACCATGCACTCAGCCCAGCAAGTCTCAAGGCTCGACGTGGACCTAGAAGTTCCTGCTGCCAGCCAGAATAACCTTGTTTGCCTCGCACTATCCCTCTGTGCCTCCCAGCACCTCCTGTCTCCTCCAGTCGGAGGACGACTCCCAGCTTGGAATGCCTGCTATTTCTGAATGGTCCCACAGGCACTCTAGGAATTTTCCCTGGATGAACACGCACAGGGGCTCACAAGGGATGAGTGCCTTCTTGTTCTTCTCCATCATTTCCCTGACCTGCTGCCCCAGCCACATCAAGGCACAAGGCTGTCTTTCTTCCTAGCGCTCACCCCACAGCCTTTTTCATTTGGTAACGCAGGACAACTGCAAACAGCTCTGCCAGTAAAATTACCCACATACATTCCAGTAAGAAATGGTGAATTCTTGAGTACCAAAATGCTTCTCTGTCCTGGACTCTTTTTCTCTCTGACAGGATCTGGCTTCAGTTTGCCTAAAATGTCAAACTTCCTTTACCTCAAAGAAAATCTGAGGCAGAAATAGCTCAAGATAAATATGAAGAATCTAGAATAATACTGTTGCAGTGTGACATTTGTAAAGGTATTTGTCAGGGAAGTGAGTAGAAAAGATAGAACCAGTGGTAAGAAGAAAAGCAGCTATGTCCACTCTTCCTATTATTTTTAAAACATCTAAAGAATGCAATCACTAATTTTGTTTTGTTTAGGGTCTCTTTAATTTACTACTTAATGTGTGTAGTTCATATAGATGGCAGTATTGGCAATGAAAATTTCATTTCTTTTGAAAATTCTATATAAATGGAGTTCAGATGGGAAAAAAAAAATTGCCAGAAATAAACATGAAATTAACATTAACAATTTTTAAATAGATTTTTAACTGTTCAGTATCATCAGAAATGTAGGCAAATCTGCTTGTAGGAGAACAGCTTAGCACAGATGAACAGAAAGCAAAGAAAGTGCTTGAAGCTCTTTTTTTCTATAATGTGTTGCTGTGATCCTACTATATAAACTCATGATGCAGGGAATAATATATGCTTTTTGAGGAGAAAGTGAAGAAATGTCATTCTGAAGGTCGGTTTCATTTTCTTTCCCTATTACTCTCTAGATGACATTGATCATAGCTCCTCAGTCTTCTTAAAATAATTAAAAACAATAAATGAAAGAAAGGAGGAAAGGCAGGAAGCAGTATTTTGTTAAACTCTTATGTATTGATAGTCTCTTAGAGTTTTCTTAATAGTAATTAATTTTCATTAAATGATACAAGGACGAATAATTCTTTCAGCTAATTGGTTTTACAAAGAAAAAGAGAAAAAAGACCCCCACTAAAACTTTGATCAGGCTGGGTATTCAGATGGAAAATTATTGTATTAAATCTCAGAGCCTGTTGTTTATGTTAAATATGGATAGCCTTGTTTAACTAAAAGGTAACATAATTGTTTAGCTGAAAGGTCCTAATGTAGAACTTAGTAGAGGTGAAATAGAAACAGTCATTGAAAAAGCAAAGAAAATAAAACCCAAAACCAAAGCTAACCATGCAAATTGTGCTGCAGAGTAACAAAAATCTTCAAAACTTGGGGTTTATCAACTAGTTAGGAAGACTGGAAATAAAGGAAAGGAAGTAAGGAAAAGAAATAAAAGAAAAGGAGAAAGCACTAAAAAGAAAGGAAGAAATTTATTCTGTTACATGACTGATTTTTGGAACTATAAAATGAGAAGATTAATCACACTTTTTCCTTCTTAGGAATGCTGGAAAACACATAGGACGGTAAGCTCTTACTTCACTGCTCTGGTGAAAATTAAAGTTTTTTCTGAGTGGTATTTTCACCTTTGTCAGTTACTGAATATGGTAAAAATCTTAATTAATCCAAAATAACACTATGTACATAAGAAAAAAAAAAAACAAACCCAAACCCAAAACCAAACAACAAAACTCAGATATTAAGTTTCCTTTGCAACTGGAAGGTGAGTTAACATCTCCCTGCCCTCCTGGAAAGGACATGATTCTGACCTCATGACTCCTGATAATTTAAGAGATGCCACGGTAGTAGCTATATTTCTGTTCACATTTGCCGATAGGTTTTATGATCCAAAGTAAGCATCTAGGAAACGAAGCGTGGTCAATATGAATGCTCTGTATAAGGCTCATGTATAAAACAGTTAAGTTGGTGAAAACTCCATATATACCAATCCAGCATGAACCAGTAAAAACTGGGGCCAAAGATAACTTAAGTGATAGTGATTATTTTTTTGGTAGAGGTGGCTTGTCTCATGACCAAGCTCCACTGTGTGTCATTTGAAATATAGGACTTATTCAGGACTGTTAGTAAATGGACTTGCGCTTACCACAAATTGAGACATCATTTCTACACAATGTATGATAGCAAGGACTGGTCACTAACTTTACTGCTATTTCTGGCATGAGGTCTTAGTACAGTGTATGAATCACTATTCAAATAAGATTTTTATAAAAGCAGTACATCTTTTTAAATGGAATGTGAAAAATGGGCATGTGTATTATTCTGGCACTTTGTAGCTAACCTGGGTGGGGTGAGGAAATAAGAAAGCTTCTCATCTGCCAAATAAGGTTGCATCAGCAGGATTCTTTTCCAGAACAAGTTATCTCTTTCTAAAAATAACTGTTCACATCAAATAAAGCAATATAACCAGAGATGATCCTATGGGGAAAAAAGAGGAAAAAGAAAAAAGGAAAAAGAAAAAAGAGAAGCTCTTGATTGTTAAGGACAGGGCTTACAGTCTATAGAAGGGACCTTATAGATGAAACTAATGTAACCGTTCATTATAATCTACTTTGAGTTGCCACATGCTGACAAGAGCTGGCACATTCACTAACTTTCTGACAACTGTATAAAGATTGAACATCTTGCATAATTAAGAGTTTAAAGAGTGTGGTAAGTGTTAATTGTCGTACTTTATGATTTAACAGCAGAACTTTAAACCTATGTCTTTTTGCAGAATTTAATCCTTCAGAACAAACATGTAGCGTTATCAGCAAACGCCTGCTTGGTCCAGGCAATATACGAAATGGCTCCTTGACAGCTTAGCAGCTCACCAGCTGCAGAGCCAGACTATCCAGACCAAATTTGCAGAACCAGACCTTCTGATTTTTCTGTAGAAAATAGTGATCCATGCGCTGTGGCCAGAAGTAAGACCTTAGCTGTAAGAGCATCTCTAGTGAAACAGGAACAAGGATATGTGCCATGCAGCACGGAAAGATATTCTTGATTCTTTTCAAACTTGGATTTATTTTGCAAATGTTTGTAGTGCCAATACAGTTTTGAAAAATAAGAATAGAAGTTCAGTTAACAAAATGGTATCCACAGCAGATCCACCATATGGGCTTCACTATGACCCTTGATGACGGATTCTCTTTGCCTTTGTAGAGTTTCCTGGAGATAGTTCTTCTGGGAACGAGACAACAATGCTGTGAAGGATCTGAGAAACCCTACTCAGTACATTTCCATATTCTGTGTCTCTGCCATGAAGAGGGAGACAGTTGAAGATAATTGATTTTACAATATCTATAATGAAGCCAGGTCTAGTTAGCCACTAAAAGCAGCTGTGTCATTTGCCATACAATCACTTTTGCTGACTGACTGAAAGAAAGAGGAAAAGTACTATTCCTTGTGGAGCTTCCAAGCCAGCTCTAAGATTACTGACTTTCAGTTTTATTACTGCTTTTTGTAACACAAAGGAATCAAAACACAGCATATGAAAATGTCATTTAATAAAAAGTTTAGAAATATAATTTCTTCCCAGTTGTATTGTAAAGTGTGATTAGCAGCAAGTAATGCAAGGTGTCATTCTTTATTTAACATTGGCTTTCTAATTATTAAAGGCCAAGTGAAAAAAAATTTGCCTTGTTTTTAACTTAAAAATCTTATTTTAGACATGGACTGTAAGAAAATTGGCTGAGATTAGCATGAAAAAAATGTAGGTTTTCTGTTTCTGCATGTACAAGGAAATGAATTGTGAAAATATTTGCCTGTGATGATATTCAGCTGGGAATGGAACCAGGGTGTTCTGCAAATAAAACACTTTTTAACAGGAGATCACAGACTGCAAAGATAGTAAATGAGTTGACTATATGAGAGGTATTAATTAGTCATTGGAGATATCCTATGGAAGAAAAATCACAACATAATACAGGCTACTTTGTGGATTTCACTTTTTCTTGAAATTATTCCTCATTACTTGATATATTTACAAGGAAATGTTCTGTGTCTGGTTGATTTTTTTTCTATGCCTGTTCTGAATAACATCTAAAATCTCCTAGATTTGTATTTTGAGAAAGAAATGCTTTTTGAACTACCCTACCAATTCTGTGATCATTAACATAGATGTAGACCTTCACTACTATCAGCAGTTCTACAGAAATCTGTGGCATAGTCGATGTTTGACGTTATTTGAGGCAAGGTCACAGTGAGTATCTTTCATCAAACCACTTGATGTTGCTACAAAATTGTAACATGCTTTCTAGTTACTTAAGACATCTTTCAGAGGGGAGATCATGTCTCATAGCTGTGTTAAAGATGCAACGTTATTACTTTAAATATATTTGCGTAAATGACTGAAAACCTGAATTTTAATAGAAAAATAACATCTGAAAGTCTCCACACTACCACTATAGATGTAGTACCATCAGCACTTTTATTTTTAAGCACTAATTGTTTAAACAGCTTCGGAATTCACTTCTCTGCCCTATCCCTTTATGACAGAGCTATAAATTTGAATGAATCATAAAGCCAACCTGAGTTCGTAAATGACACAGCTGAAAAATACCTTAATAAAGAAATACTGTCTTATTATTAAACCAGATGTGGTTCCCAGTGAAGAACATCTGCCAGAACAAACTGAGTAGGTAGCATGATGATATTAATAAGTGGGTAGGAATACAGGTTAAGACTGTTTAAGTTGACAATGTTATCAATTGAACAGCTCATAAAAATCTACCCTGGGATCTAACTATGTCTTAGAGAAGCCCCTTCTCATCTGCTTAGCAACACCTGCTGTTATGATTTTAGATATGAAAATAAGTTTCATCCAGCTGAGACTGCAATGAAGTTCTTGATTATCCCTGTTGGAATTTCTTCAGGAACTCAGGATGAATATCCCTAATTCTTATGATGACTGTACAGGGATTTTCTTAGGAGTAAATTGACAAATCTGGGAATAGATTTTGTGTGTACATGATAGAGGGAATGGGGGCTTAGGTAGCAAAAAATAAAGTAGTTCCGTATTATAGACTAACTAATGTAGAAACTGCAAAGACCATGATGAGAAATGACTGTATTACTGTATAGCCCGCCTTCATTCAAGTGCAGCTGAACCTGGTTTCCTTTATGAGAGATAGATATTTTTCACTACATGTTGTCTGTTGGTACACTTCAGGGACATTTTTACACAGTTTACTCAAAATAGATCACAATCCACTGAATCACAATTCATTTTTCTGTAAACTAGTAAGTAATATGTGAAAAGAGTCCGTATGACTAAGTCATGTCTTGCTTTTTTCGATTAAGATATCAGACATTTTAAAGTACTATGTAGTTGTGGAATCATTTGATGAAATAAGAAATCATGTTTTAGATGTCATAATAAAATTATTTATTTGAGAACAGGTTTATTTTCTGAAGAGAGTAGTGAAAAAAAATTAAGTATCTGCCATATAGACAAAGATCCATTTCATAAATAGTTAGAAGTAACAGTAAAAAATACACACACATGCACACACAGTTTTCAAAGACACAAATATATCCTGCTAGTCTAAGTTGGTTTTAAGTGAGGGACAGGTTCTTTTGCTGGTTTAAATCAGTGCAAATCTATAATAATACCTTCTGAGAATGATATTATGTCCCATTTGTTCAACCAGTGGTATAAGTTCTTTCTGAGAGTTTAACAGGTTGTCCTTATCTAAACTGAGAGTGAGTTACTTCCAATTTATCATATTAAAAACATATTAGATACCTCAAAGAATTTTGTCAGCCATAAAGTATCTCATTATTATTATTGTTGTCGTTATTATTATTATTACTACTTTCACTCAAATGAGCAAAACCTAGAGTCTGCATTTTATTCTCTAGTGTCACTATTGTTTCCTGTACTTTCACAATTTATTATTAAACCTTCCTTATGCCATTACTTGTGTTCCAGCCTACTTGTTTATTTACACTCCAGAGAGCACTCTGGAAACTTTTCACACACACATTGCTGTGTAACGCCCATGATTTTGTTTTCTATTAGCATATTTTTGAAATCATTTAGAATTGTAATTCAGGGGGGTTTGGACAAAGCCTATAGTTTTCTTAGTGTCATTCTTAGTGTCATTTCTTAGTGTAGTCATGCAAGTATAAACCTTAAAAATATCCAGGAGTGTTGTGTCCCTTGTTTTCAAACAGAAGTAGTACCAGATGTTGTTCTGCTTAACAAAGCTCTTGCAAGAGCTACGAGTGTCCCTCATTATCACATGCACTCTTTCAAACATTAAGACAACATGAGTTATCACTCGTACTTCACATATCTGCTGTCAAGCCGTTAATCACCAAATCAATATTTCTCTTGACCACAGCTGCATTGTCAGACTTCCACAAGACGATGTGCATAGAATGTTCTTGAAACTGATGCTGTTATGTCTGAGGGAAAAAGTGAGAAAGAGGATCTGTGGAGTAAGATATCCACAAAACACATAGCTGTTAAAATGAAATGCAGTGAATCCAAAGCTATATGCAATATTTAATATAATAACAAGTAATCAATTCACCTCATCTAAAAAATGCTACTTAACTGAAGAATCAAGCCTTTTAAAACTTGCAAAAATTATCTGCCTTCTTGCCACTCATTATAATAAGGTGTCTGCCTATTCAGGTATGACCATGTTTCAAGTTAAACTTAGAAAGTAATTACATGTGTCAAAACTGTAGATCATGAGGATCACTACAGAAATCTAAGGATTCAAGGAAAAACAGGTAACATCTTTTCTTAGAAGATACATACATATACAAAGGCAGGCAAAAAATTAGGCTGCCTACATGGACCTTTAAGATAAGATCCAAAATGCATTAATATAATGCTGCAGTGATCTGATAGCCCCATTTTCATCTGCATGAACTTTATCAGACAGTTGCTGACAATACATGGTCTATAAACAAGAAACTTGAAGAAATCAGTTAAACCAGTTTCTGTAATCTTACCGTGTTTAGTGGGAATATTTTTTTGCTTCCTTGTTTTTAATTGTGTGGCTATAAGATTAAACAATGAAAGATTTGCATATCATGGATTAACCTGTCTGAGATTGGTGAAACAGCAAAGGAAGATACGAGGTCTGGCTGAATTCTAACTAGTTAAGGATTTTAAATATTGGATTGATTTTGGTCAGAAAGCGTTAACGTGAGGAAATCCATGTCATTTGTTAGATCCATTTCATCAATTTATGCTAAGTGTAGACAGAGTAGGCTTTTTGGAAATCTCAGTGGCTTCTTGTAAGCTTGCCTAAAACATTGCTAAAGAGCTTACATTGTCAGACTGGAGTTTCCAGAGCAAATTGCCATGTAGCCTATTTCTGAAGCTTCCCAGTCTTTTCACAATAAAGTCTTTCTCTGAGAACAAATACTTAATTTACATCCTCATTAAGAGCCATGATTACATGACTCAAAAATCCCAGTAATATCAGAATTGGATTGAAGTACAGGAACTAGGAGTTGCTAATTCCTGTCCTTTTAAATCAATCTTCTCATTGATTTAGCTTTTAATTTTTTTTTATCCAGACCAGTCAAATACCAGGTGCTGGTCTTTCCCTCTTCATTATTCCAATCTCTCCAAAACAGAGTTAAGAATGCAGTTTTATTCAGCAAATATGACTTTTAAAGGTGTGTTTGTGGTACAAAATTTATACTTAAAAATCAAGATTCTAGGCACACGATACGGAGTGAAATTTAAAATTACTGGTATGCTTCTGACTTGTAAATATACATGTAAATGGCTCAAATATGATCTTTGTATTCAGTACAACTTTTACACTACCTATTTGCAGAGCATAAATACTAGATATTCAAAGAGAATAGTGCTTATAAGTCTTAGATATGTCTCTTGGAACTCTGCTGCTGTATGATATTTATTTATTAAAGATGTTTGCATGTGGCTTTTAAAAATCAGGGGTTTGTTCTTTCATAATTGTTAAGCATATCTAAATAGGTCAAAGACTATGTTCTTGAAAAGTTTAAATGGTTATTTACCATGTAGAAATAAAAATGCAATTAGCCCAAGCCATGTTTTTGAACAATCAAAGAAATATTGTTACTTAGAAAAAGATTTAAAGCAAAAGTAAATAAAACACAGGGATGAAAATTACTGCAATTTTTAGTTTTGCTTCTTCTGTGTGGTTTGTTTTGCCTCAGAGTGAAGATCAATGTCTGCGTGTATTTTGCATGCCTTCCTTTAGGATGTGGTTGTTCCCAAGCTTGCAAGCGTGCACTGATTCTTACACACTGATACAGCCATACTCCTTGAATGTGCCAGCATATACACACTAACACTGTACTAAAAGGCAGGAGTCTGATGTAGGCAAACTCTTTCCCTTTCTTCCTCTCAAGAAATCTTTTCCCATTTTGGAATCAACAGCTGCCGTGATTGAGATGCACACTCACATCTTCCAGAGAAGAATTCTTTAATAATTCTCCTAAATATCTCTTACTTACCCAGATATATTGTTATCTCCAAAATATTGCCTACCTCAATTTTGCATTTATTAAAAAAAAAAAAAAAATAATTGATAGGAACTTTCCACCCAAATAACCTTCTAGAACACTTAATGAAAAGAAGCGTAGCCATGAAAAGTTTTAAAAAATTGATTTGCAACTTGACCAGTGGAAACTCAGTTCATACATCTTTCCACAACCTTGGAGATGAATTTCAATGTAGTCCCAGCCTTAGTTCATATTTTTTGTCGTGTTCCTTTGCTTTCCCTATCTGTGCTTCAGAAGTAACATTTTCCCACCTGGTAATGTCAATGAGAAGCTTATCTGAATTTACATTAGACATCTAAATTTTAGAGTAGGTTTAGGTTTAGGTTTGTTGTACAGTCAGTGGATGTGATGGGCAGGTCATCATAGTGCAGGGCAGTTCCTATAATAAAGCATCATTTGGAGATTTTTCTTTCTTTTCAAATATCAAAGGGAGCCAGAGAAGACTAGCTTTTACTTAAACTTCAACAGTATCAGTATTATAGAAAGTGAATGCCAGTCTACAACTGGAATCGTCTGTCCTTTTCTATTAAGCCCATTGTCAAGGACAAACATGACAGAATAATTTCACCATCACGAATTTATTGATGGTATAGCTTTTTCCTCTCAGATTTCTTTCTTACTGTCTTAATTTAAAAAATAACTTGTTTTCTCTGACTCCAACTGTACAGACCTGTGTGGGCTTAATAGTTTAACAAATTCCACTGGAGTCAAAATACAAAATTTGTCATATGGAATAGTATTATGCTATAGATTTTTCTTCTTACTACTTTGAAGAGCACAAACCAAGAAAGGTATTTTAAATACCAAATTCCACAATATCAAAAGAAAAAAAGTACAAATCAGAAGTGTTTGAATGTTTTTTCATGATTATAAAAGAAGAATATATGGCTACTTGTATCAGGAATACATTCATAGAGTATATAGGTTTCTTTTGAATTCCCCATGGCTATTTACTTCTTTATTTCTTAAACCCAGATTCATAATTGCTCAAAATATTATTTGAGACACTAGGCTTGCCTGGCATGTTTCCAAAACAAACACACTTTAGTCTTAAAGGGTTTCAGAACCACACTACAGAACATTGTCATGAAAAGAACAGGGAAATATCTGTGGTGACTCACAGTGTCTTGATAGTTTGAAGGTTTCTTTCATTAAAAAATATCCCAACTAAAACCATATTACTGATTGCAGTATAACTTTCCAACATGCAGTGAAAAAATAAAGCAGAAGATTCAAAGATAATTACCCTGGAAGAGCAATGTTAAAATTATCCTGTCATATCCCCATCTTTTTTGTCATTGCATTAGATGACTATTAGGACCTTTACAGGGCCTGCTTTGAGAAGTCAGTTTAACATCAAGCATAGACATTCTGCAGTTGTCTTTGCAAACAATAAATAATTTTTAAAAAACTCCCCAAACCCACCCAACTAATCAATTCAAAGTCTCTCTCATCTGTGCATGTCATTTTAACAGGAGGAACACAAGCAATTTCTCACATTCTTTCATTTCCCCTCCCACACCAGTTTGACCCTTTTGCCTTCAGCCATGTACCTGCTCTGTCCATGCCCTTCTTTTGTAGTATTCAAATATCCCCTTACTCCCAAATTATTTTACATGTCTCTCAAATTACTTCATATGTGTATTTTCCTTTCAGCTGTTTATTAACTTTTTGTCAATGTCTCCCTTGGCCCCTCTTCAGCTACCCTGAAATCTCACTGCCTTTAGATCTCTTGTCCTCCATCACATTATTAATTTTAGATTAAAGTGTTTATTTGATAGCCTAGAAAATTATTACACTCCAACTGTTCAGTTCTTAAGTTCTGATAACAAGATTCTTTCTTCTCTCAACAGGAATTACAAGAAAAAGTAAATATCTCTCATCCTGATAGAATAAACAACCAAATTGCCTGGATTGCCAAAGATCTCTGACTCTTAAAATCTTCTTTCATGCTGCTTACTGCTGCTGAACCAGATGTCAAAATCAACACTTCACAGTACCAGGCAAGACCTGGAGAATATTCAATCTGCTTGTTGTTGCTCCCCTGTGAAACAGGGCTGGCAGTCTCTCATTTGGGTGTTATTACTGGGGTAGACAAGCTTGCTACAATCCTAGCTGTTAGACATTAGCTCTGAAGACGGTTGACTCCATTAGATGGTCCACCAAGGTTTAGGGCTCTGACCTGAGAGGCAATATGATACATAAAAAGCCAATCCAAAATAACTGATACTAAAATAACCATTTTTATCTTCCAGCCACTTTAGAGGTGGATAATTGAGTCACAGTGAGTAAATTCCTTCTGATATATCCCTAGAAGGAATACATGTGAAGACACGTATTCACTAAGGACTTTCAGCATCTCTGACACAGGTACGTGCTTGACTTGTTTAATGGGTCCTTTGTCAAGCATCTTCACAAAGCCACTAAATTTGGATTGTAAAACACCGATAAAATGTCAACAGCATTTTTTTCAATTTTTTTATATACCTATTGCAAAGCTCTGCTAACATCAGTAAAAATTACTTTCCATGGATATACACTAATTATTACAGGCAATATTAGGAAAGGGTTTTTACCACCAGATTTAAATGAGGAACTCATTGACAGTGGAATATGTTAGATTGTTCTGAAAGCATAATTAGAGAAAGCTCGTTCTCACATCTATTAGCGTTATTTTTAAACCTGCCAAATATAGATCATAAGTCAAATGAAAATATCTTTAAAGGATTGTGATCATTCATGATAGTCTGAAATGCATTTGAGAATTCTTTGTCAGGACATCTTAAATATCATTGTCATGGGACTTTAAAATCACAGTACTGATGAAGTGTTTCTTCAGAAAACACTTGAGTGACATATAGTATTTAATGTTCCCCTGGACTTCTCTGCAAAGATTAAAGAAAAAACAGTTTTAGATTCTGAATCAATGTTATCACACCCAAGCTGGTACAACACAAAAAAGAGAATATTACCCCAGTGGCCTTCAGGTGAAGTACGTTCCTGTAAAAGGAAATTTTTCACATCACCTGGAGTGCATGTATTAAAAATGTCATAGTGTTCTCCCTGCTTGATAAAGATTTATTTTTGAGATGTCCATGAACACATCAGGTTTACCCCAGAATTGAAATCAGATATTTTAGAAATATAGGTGCACCAGAAGAGGCAGAATTGTACAGGGAAATTTAAGGAAATTAAGGTTTTTCTGTTGAAAATAAAACACAGGAGAAAAAAAGAACAAAATCTCATGAAACAAACTAGCATTGATTTACATTTTAATATTTTTAATATTTCAAGTGCTTTTGCATAAAATGTAAGGACAAATTACTACTCTGAAGAAAAAATTATTTAACATACAGATTAAAGTTAGTGTTGGTGTAAAAGGTTCACTACCTGAAGAGAGGTGCAAATTGTGAATGTGAATACAGAAACTAAGGAGATCTGTGGAAAATCTCTCTAGAGAGGGCTGTCTGAGAACTAAAGTATCTGAGTTTCACTGTCTGTCTCTGATTTGTGGGATTCATGTATTAGACAGTGAGTCCCATTCTTAGCACATACATTCCATTCTTGAGAAGTATATCCTCATCATTTCCCTTGTGAACAGCAAGAAGAGTTCTGTTTTTACTCTGTACACGTATTGTTTGCCATTGAAAGGCAATATATTGGGAGAGGTAGGGAGGCAGCTGTGTTGGAGTTTTCTTAGGGAAGAAGAAAGGTAGGACATACCTAGTGAAGAGTAATCTATTTACCCTGAAAAACTCAGCATCTGCAAGATTACTTTAAAAAAATTCCATATTCACTAATACTTGTTCAGCTACATTTAGTAAATCACTTCTGCCAAGTATTCACAATCCCTTTTGTTTGCTTTCTGTGAATATTCAGGAGAATAATGTTTGATGAAAGAGATAGTGTTCCAAACTCTTGTGCAAATATGTAATTATGCCAGAAGTATTTGCATGGAGATTGTGATAACTGAGATTTTTGACATGACAATAGAGTTAACATCTTTGCTTCCAGATCCTGCAGAAAATGGAAGAAACTGTTCTATGATACTGTTTAGCTATACTTTCCTCTTTAGTTTAGTGTGTCCTGTTAATGATTCTAAAACCAGTGACTTCAGCAAGACTACTTATAGTGGCAGAATTATCTCTAAAGACACAAGTTTCAGGAAAGGACAACCTATTGACTAGAGGCAGGATTGCAATTTGGGTTCATTTAGCTACTTCTACAGCACTGAGTCATACTTAGGAGTCAGTTCAGTTGCCCAGATATAGGTGTCTGGTGATGCTGAGATGACCTGCAGTATCCCACCTGGGCTCCAGCTGCAACTTCATTTGTCTCCTGTATCTCCTGCATCTCACCATAGAATCATAGAATCACTAGGTTGGAAGAGACCTCTGAGATCACTGAGTCCAACCGTGCCTGTCTCCCCACTAAACCATATTCCTAAGAAACTCATCCACCCATTTTTTAAACACCTCCAGAGATGGTGACTCAACCACCACCCTGGGCAGCCTTTTCCATTCTTTGTCCCTTCTTTCAGTAAAGAAATTCTTCCAGTCTAAACCTCCCCTGGCACAACTTGCAGGCATTTCCTCTCATCCTATCATTTGTCACTTGTGAGAAGAGCCCAGCACCCACCCCGTCATAACTGCCTTTCAGGCAGTTGTAGAGAGTGATGAGGTATTCCTTCAGCCTCCTCTTCTCCAGGCTAAACAACTCNTGGGTCGTTTTGTCCTGAATGGAGGACTCTGCACTTGGCCTTGTTGAACCTCATCCTGTTGGTCTCAGCCCATCGATCCAGCATGTCCAGATGCCTCTGCAGAGCCTCCCTTCCTTCAAGCAGATCGGCACTTCCACCCAGTTTGGTGTCATCTGCGAACTTGCTAAGGGTGCACTCAATGCACCATCCAGTCCCAGGGAGATGTGTCAAGTATCTGGAGGCACTGCAAGTCTCACAAAGTGCCCATGGTTAGGACTCTGAATTTTACCTGTAGTTCACATTTCATTTTCTTAGCAGTAACGAGGTAATCTTCCTTTGCTAAGAAAGGAGATTATGATGATAAAAACTATCACAGACTGTTTAATGCTTGCTTATTATGGTGATGATACTGACAAGAAACTGCAGCTGAAGTTCTGATGGCAGGTATGTTTGTCTATTTCTCAAAATATTTCCAAAGAAAATTTGCTAAAACTATAAAATCATCAGTGTTTAAAATTTCATTACATTGCATACTGTTAATATACATGAAAATATATTCAATAGAAGTGTGTTTGCACAAGTGTTTAAAAGTTGTTTGGGAGTACCAATGATATTACAAATAATTAATGAGGGATATTTTCTTTGAGATTTTAAATTTTATGGTCACATTATGAGATTTATAACCAAAAGTATGTTCACTGTATGTTCTTCACTGTTATTTGTTGCTGACAGTATGGTATTCTTGATTACCTGGGTTTGTTCTGTAGCAAATCCATGAAGGAGCATGGGGAATAAACCAGGATTTTATAAACCTAAAAAATAAGTATATTCCTATTTTTAATAGGAAAAACTCCCTAAATTATTACTTATGAATTGTTTTATTACAATAATACAAGCAATAAAAATGATAATACATTCAAAAATTCGCAATGTATATCAATTACAGAAATATCTTTTCTCAACTTGTTATCTCAAGGATTATGGATGACCAGCTATATAGATACTTATCTGACTTCTAGACATAAAGAGAAGGATTGGAAAGGGATACAATAGCAGCTGTGACTGACATACTAAGTTTGACTTAGCAAGACAGAATGTTCACATGTGTACGTGCACACAGCATACAGAAAATACCACGTGCTTAAGTGTTCTTTGTACAAGAAAAGATAAACAAAGTTGATGCCATTGTAATAAGCTCATAGGCAACAGAGCTGCTAACAAAGCTTTCGGAATGAATGACTAGTAATAATTCCTAATGTATATCACCCAGTCTCAGACAATTACTGTCTGTACATCCTTGAAAATATTAGTCTTTGAAAATAAGTATTCCTATAAAGCAGAAGGGAAATAACTCATTTTAAAAATCTGTGCCAAAGAGGACAATGCTTCACAGCCTTTCCTTTCAATATTTGTTATCCTCACATAGCTGTAACTATAAATGCTGCAAATTGCAGGTCTTCTGTGCTAATCATTTTTTAAGATATCACATTTGGAAGTGCCACTAGGAAATAGTAAGTAAAGTAATTTCACAGTTTAGAAATTCTAGAAAATCAGAAATAAAACACAATCTAACTTTATTGGCATTTTTATTCAGTAATGTTGGGGTTTGACAGTTAGAAATACCAAGAAATGAAAACACTGTCTGAAACTTGCAGAAGTACATATAAAGAAAGGACCAAAATCTGGCATGAAGACATTACCATCCGACTGATATACTTGGATGTTTGCCTGCTCCTCCCAAATAGCTGAGATCAGAAAAGACCTTTGGAGGTCTCCCAGTTCAACAACCATGCTTAAGCAGTACAACTAGAATTGGTTGCTGAGGACCATGTCCAGATAGTCTTTGAATTTGTCCAAGGATGAGGACTCCACAGCCTCCCTGGAAAACTTGTGTCAGTGCTCAGTCACCCTCACAGAGAAAAAGTGTTTTCTTTTATTCAAAGGAAACCTTCTGTATTTCAGTTTGTCCACGTTGCCTCTAGTCCTTTCACTGAGCGCCACTGAAAAGAGCCTAACTCTGGCTAATTTTTACCTTCTCTTCAGGTATTTGCATAAATTGATAAGATACTCCTTGAACCTTCTCTTCTCTAGGCTAAACAGAATATTTCTATACCAGAACAAAAAGATTCCTGTCTAATTCTTTCAGTTATAAATAAAAATGTTTGCATAAATCTGCTAATGAAATTTTAATCAATAACACAGATGTATATATGATCTGCATTGCTCATTTCATCACTGAGTCCTAAACTAGATCCAAGTTAAATTGATACCACTGAGAATAACTCCTTTTTTAAAGATTAACAAAATTATGTCTCTCATTTCCACAAGGCAAACAGAAAAAAATAAATTGAGTCATGCTTATTATTAATAACTAGTAAAATAGTAATTATAATAGTAGAAGAGAAGTAGAATAATAGTAGAAGTAGAAGCCTTAAAAGTAGAAGAAGTAGAAGAAGTATAAGTAGAATAGCAGTAGAAGAGGAGGAAAGAGATGGATATTATGACACAGATCAAGGCAAGATTGGTGAGGGTTTTTTTAAAAATGACTGGTTAGAATGAAGGAACAGGCATGTTGTGTTAAATTTTAAAATGGTATTCTGAGGCAGGAACAAAGCAATCAAATAATATAAAAAGAGAGGGAGAGGTATGAAGTGTTCCTGAAAAAGTGTTTAAGAAGGAGACAAAAATTAGGATCCTCTTTAAGAAGGAGACAGAAAAGAGGAAATGGAGGGAAAAAGAAAAGTGTAAAGAAGGGAAAAATAACACTTCCCTAATGCAGGTTCCCTCTTTCAATTATTACCAGCACTTTTGCATAATTTGCAATATATATAGCTAATTTTACAAATTAATATTGACCTGAAATGTAAATACCTACAAGAAAGTTATCTAGAAGCATGAGTCAGGCTCATCACAGCAGTGAAGGGCAGGAAGAAAAGAGGAAGTGGACACAAACTGGGAAAAGGGAGCTTTTGTCTTGATATGAAAAAAATCTTGTTCACTATGAGGACTGTCAGGCACTGGAACACATTGCTCACAGAAGATATCAGCCTTTGAGGTTTTCAGGACCCAGCAGGATAAAGTTCTGAGCAGCCTACTCTTATCTCATAGGTCACTCCATCACTTTCAGCAGATAATTGGACAAAAGACCTCCCAAAGTCCCTTCTAAATTGAATTATGCTCTAATCTTATGATTCTACCTAAAATAGAGGTGCAATTTTACCTCTGAGCAGTTTGAGCTGACCAAAAGCCTTATGTCTGCATTACTGAAGTGCTGATGCAAATGTAATACACTCCCTCAAAAAGGTTTATGAAGTTGGGCTTGTTACCAGCCCAATGCAATAAGCTAGGCTTTGGTTAGTTTTCCATCTAGGAAAGTCAGGCTTATGTCTCTAGACAAACCCTTTATTCCTTCATTCTGTACTCATAACATGGTATATTTCAGAAGGGTATTGTAAGGATACGGTCTTTATTATATGTGAGATGTTAAATCTCTGTAGTTATGGAAAACGTATAATCATAAATTAAATGAAACAAATCTTATTTCAGTTTTACCAAGTAATTACATGCCTTATCTGAGAAAAACAAGGAAACTTCATCCAATTAGGCAGGATAAGTCTAACTCAGAAAATGGGTAGCTATATGCGACTCTTCTTTAATTTTGGAAGGAAGTTAGTATTTTGAAAGAAAATTATTAGCATCCTAACTAACATAAAGCATCAGAGAAAAGGCTGGTAATTTAAATGAGCCCAAAGATGCTTACAGCAGAAAATATATTTAAGCTGAGTTGTATTTCTCTTTTACTCATGGAGTCACCTTTTTGCGGGCTCAGGCATATAATACTGGGGAAAATTCAAGGTGTGGCAGGATTAAAAAGATGCTCTTGGAATCTCTTCCTTACCTTCTGAATTAAATTCCATCTCAAATGGATTGCTTTTCCTCGGAGACTGCTCTAAGAAATGCTGACTAATATCACAGTATCACAGTATCACAAGGCTGGAAAAGAACTTTGAGATCATTGAGTCCAACCTATGACCCAACACCTACACCTACTCATCGTCTAAACCATGGCACTAAGTGCCTCATCCAGTCTCCTTTTAAACATCTCTAGGGATGGTGACTCCACAGCCTCCCTGGGCAGAGCATTCCAATGGCCAAACACCCTTTCAGAGAAGAATTTTTTCCTAATATCGAGCCTAAACNCACTGTTCCAGATGCAGGCCAGGATGCCGTTGGCCTTCTTTGCCACTTGGGCACACTGCTGGCTCATGTTGTGTTTCATGTCTACCAGCACTCCCAAGTCCCTTTTCACCTGACTACTCACCAGTAGTCAATAATAATAATAGCAAAAAAGAGGAGTCTGTTTGACAGTTCAAGTCATCTCACATCTAATGAGGGAAGTCACAGCTTCATGTCCTCCAAATGGGATATTGCCAGGCACAAAGGGAACATTAATGCTCCATTCTTACCAGAGGCCAGTGATGGGTTCTGCATTGCATTTGAAATTTAAATATGAGAGTATCTTTAAATTAAGCAAGTTTTCCATGATCCTATCTTGGGGCCAATGTAAAAGGAGTCTTTCTAGCCAAGTTAGAAACAAACACTCAGTAATCACCTGTGTGCAAAATATGCTAGATGGCACATCTTCTAACATTCTTCCTCATTTCTCTTCCCCTTGAGAACACAGATCTGAGTAGCATCTCTTTAATTGTAGCTGTCCAAAAACTGGACATGTTGGGAAAGGAAGAGCTACCCTGCATTTTTATTTCCACTGATAACAGATAGAGATCTTACAGATGGGAAAAAGGAAGTGACCTGAATCTCACACAAAGTAATAGCCCATAGTGGTCAAGAAAGTTTGTGGAAAACCCAGGAACTGAATGTAGATCATCTAGATTCTTATCCAGTGCTTCAGTCACAAGTCTATGTTTTGCTGATAACAAGTAATTAATGAAAAAGAGCCTGAATCTGTCATCATTATTCTGTATTTTAAGAAATCTGGCAATGATAGGCCAGTATTTCCATAAAATATGAGACGGAGTTGGTTAACCAGTGCCTGGCAACTTCTCAGATCATTATTCTTAAAGAAATAAAATCATAATATAAACTTTTTACAAATCTGTAAGATGATAAGGTCATGTCGAAAATGTATATGTGAAAGAAGTACTGCAGATCACAGTCTTAGCTCTGCACAAAACATGTTGATCTATATATTCCTTTCTCATAATAGTCATTTTGTTTATTACTTCAGTTTGCTTTCTGCTGCAGTGGTTCTTATAACAAGCTCCCCTAGTGATTTTTGAAACATGGAAAAAATCTAACCTTATTTTATCCAGCTGTTCAGACAAATTAACAATGCTAGCTCGGATTTTAGTTAATACAGAAGCTAAAGATGAACTGCGTGTTCAGAAATCATTTGTTAGTAAGAAGCTGTGCTCCTGATCCCATACCAGTTTAGAGGGAAAGACAGAGGTAAACAAAGATGTCACCTTATGGCCTTGAATCAGCTCTCTTTAGCTAAGTTTACTTGTATTTATTTATTTGTTTGTTTGGGGTTTATTTATTTATTTATTTTATTTCCCCCACTCATTATGGAGGCTTTGTGTTAAGCTCTACAGTTGCAAGGGATATGCAGACACCAGCTTGATCAGGAAAGTCTGTAGCTGAGAGACTTTATATTTCTTATATAAGCAGAGTTACGGCACTAGGAGACTTGATTCTTGATTTGCCCTGCTCAAACATTCTGTGCAATCTTTTAGAGCTAATGCTTTACCGGTCACTGCAAAAAGAAGGAAAAAGTGCTCATTCTAAAAAGCAAAGTGGGAAAAGAGATGGTGGAAATAAAGCTACCCTTGCTAGGACGAGGTCAAAGATGCTCTCCTTCAGTCCTGGTCGAAGCACCTGCTCTGAGAGAAATAAGAAGAATCTGGGGGAAAGGCCTGGAAGGCAGGTTAACTTAGGAGGCTACTGGGGAAGGTCAGCCCTTATATCCTGTGAAACAGGTTAATTTTCAGTCAAGGGCTAGTAACTCAGTCTTCAAACACAGGGCTCTCAAGTCCAAGTCCAGTACTACACATGAGGTCAACAGACAGCAGAGAATGGTTTCTGTCTCTGCAGAGCCGGGAATCAACTCTCTGTGAAGTCTTTTACTTTTAGGACTCTTGGGATTCACAGAGTGGAAGGAAATGGGTTTGACACCACAGCTCATAAGCTGTAATGTTTTTCCCACGTGTTTTTTCCCTCATGCTTCATTCCCTGTCCATACACCCTTTTCCAACCCAAAGGATCTCTACCAAGCTCCGATAACACAAGGTGATTCCACTGTATGGGCCCTGTTTGCTCTTAACCTTAGCCTGTATATTAAGCTGAACATATCACGAACAACTCATTTCATAGTTTACAACAGAAAGAGAATCTCATTAGAAGAGCTGCTCTATAAAATATGGTTATCTATTTTTTGTTTTAAATGTGAATAGCTCAGGCTGGTTTGTCTTGTATTCAAAAATACACTAAAACATAGAACTCACCCCTGCAGGAACAGAGCACTGAAATGACAGAAAAGGCTACAGGGATACAGTAGCAGAAGGAGATAGATGTAAACAACTGTTCATGAAGGCTCCTGGAATCTCAGAAGAGATATTTAAAAGCTGTATTTTGATGCCCACTACTGGAAACAGTGGTTTTTTGAGTACATCTTTTGTGTGTTCTTCTCTAGAAATAACTGGGTGCTGAAACTGTAAGGTATTCCAAGGAATGAACTCTGTTTCATAGTTATTGCTGTTGTTTATATAAAAAATATAAGGAATTCCTTACTGAGTGAGACCAATGACGAGTTCCACAGTCCATCTCCAACAGTGCCGGCAGAAAATACCGTTTGTGGAGAAGATGTGCATGGGGTGGCCTGTACACTATATTGCACACTGTTTGGCCCAAAAGATAAAGGATACCTTGAATTTTCAGTACTCTTCCACTTTAAGCAAGCATAGGTAGATCCTATCCCTTTCTCACTCCTACTATTTGGGGGATCTCTTTCACAGACTCCACCCTGAAAGCCTCCCCAGTGGTCTGCATCCAGCATTTCTGATGAATCTTATTCCATCTAGCCAACCCACATCCAACTCTGTTTTCAAACACAGAGTAGCAGGATGTCTTACAACCAAGAGTAAGTGAGGAGCCTCAGTGAGTCAGCTTGACTCTGAGTTGATTCCTGTGACTCACTAGGGATTTCTGCAGGAAAATGCTTTGTGGCACAGGAGTGTTTGCAGAGTGTTTCCTGGGTCCCTCTCTGCTCACACACATGAATTGCATCACATTACATTTCCTTGACCCAAGCAACCCCAAGGAATGGCACTGATGACTTTCCTGAAAATTGAGCCTTAGGGCTACCTCCACAAACCTTCCCTCCAATATGCAATAATCCTTCTTGTGAAAACGTATCAAAAATGTTTTGAAAAGCCAAAGAAATTATGTTCACTGGATCCTTTTTATCTGTGTGCTGGTTGTCATCTTCCCAAAGACTGTGCAGGTTAGTGGAGAAGGATTTCCTTTCAAAAAGGCCTCCTGACTCTTCCCCAAAACACTTTGACTTATCCAAGTACTTACCAGTTTTAATATAGCCTCTATCATCTTTCCAGGGGTGGAAGTTAGTCAAAATGATCTGCAATTTGCTGGCCTTTAGAATCTTTTCTGTAAATATGCTAGTCTTCTAGCATTTGTGGCAGGTTGCAGCGATGGGTTTCGGATATCAGCCAGCAGTTCTGCATTTCATACCTGGATTGCTTCAGGTCAGTTATGTCTTGTCTTGGTGCCCTATTGACTATTAGATCTATTTGGTACAATACTTTCTCTGTATTTATTTCAGGTTCTTCTAGTTCCTCTAATCTATTTGCTACAAATAATTTATAAGGTGTGAGAAACTCCTCGGCATCTTGTACATGCTATAGAAACGAAAGCAATATTTCTTTGAATTTCTCCACTATGGTCTTGTGATTCATGAATTTCTCTTTTACACCTCTTGTCATCAAACATTCTCACCAATTCCCTAGCTGGCTGATTTTGATGTATTTTAATAACTTTTCATTATCAGTTTGAGCATCCATTGCAAGATGCTCTTCAAAGTCTTTTTTAGCTCCTTTAATTTCCTGCTTTTATTTGACCTGTTATGTATTATGGATTTTTCTGTTCTCCTCCTTTGAGAAAGTTTTCCAATTTTCAAATGCCAGAGTCTTTTATATGATAGCCTCTTTAACTTTTTTATTGAGTAAAGCAAGGGTTTTATATGGATATTTTTGCTCTCTTAGTTTTTTCCTAATCTATGAATACAATATTTTTAACTCCAGTTTCCTTACTTTTTCAATTTATCCCTTCAGCTTTTTGCTTTGATTTGTTTATACTAACTTTCTCATTTTCATTTAATTCTCTTTCTTCCAATTGCATATTGACAATATGGGTTTGTTTAACTTATTCTTTCCCACTACAGTCGTAAACCTAGTTGAACTTTATCTGATACAATAGAGTGACTTTCCTAGTAAAACCACATGGACTAGACTTACTGCAAGGTAAAGACCAAGTCCAGAATGTCTTCAAATTTTTGTCCTCCCTCTGGACACACAACTAAGTTGGCACTGTGGGTGTTCCAATTTGCCTTCTTTATTTATTCATAGTATGCTTTGAATATCCTTCCTGGCCTTCTTGCATTCTCACTGAAATTTACCATAACTCCTTTATAAATTTAATTAGTCTTCACCCCTACTGCCTTTCTCCTGCATTTAGTAACCTACCTCTGTTATAACTAAGATGCATCTGTTCTTCCTGCATAAGGTGCAGCAGTCCTAAGAGATTTCTCAGTGTTTAACATATCTAGATCTCTACAACATCATCCATTGATTAAAACTATGTATCAGGGGAAGGAAAAGGAGGGGCATCTGACTTGCTCAGAGAAGAATTCCTAATGGTGATGACTTGACTAGCCCAGCTGATGTTTCCAAAGAACAATGGAGGCTTCCAGATGACTCCCAGAAATCAACTCTGTAATCCAGCCGTTCAGAGTGGTTTACTAGCTAACACAATGATAAATAATACAGAATGACTTCAGGGAAATTTCATCTGACTCCTATCATTTCCCTTTGCCAAGAGTAGAAGCACACAGCTGGTGAGTTACGGTGAGTAACCAGGTCTCAAATGAAGAGAAATCACTTCTCAAAATATTCTAACTCAAAAATTGGAATAGTATGAGATTACTGGGAGTCTAAAACGTGAAATCACTGTGCCATCATATGGTAGGCTATGAATCAGTTCTGGAACAGAAGCCAAATGACTGCTCTAATGTGGCATGGTACATGATTCTCGAAAGGTAATGGATATTAGTTTAGCAGCACTTAACTGCTGCTGCTCAAGAGCTTCCAGAGCGCGCAGTTTAAACTTTGTGAGAATGAACACAAATTTATCTACATCCTCCAAACAGATTTAACTTATATAACATTCTTAATGCTGTAGAAGCTAGTGGCAGAGCAAGGAATTGAATCCTGAGTACTGAAAGTGGCAGGCATGCTAGTGATGGATCAGCAGTCCACCCACTATTGATATTCATTAATGCCACCACTGTTCACATTGCGATATGCTTTGCAATACTGATAGCTCCCTTGGTAAAATAGAAATCAGGCAGGTGCTCATCAGTATGAGAACAGGTGGTAGAAGTGTGCTTTTAAAATATGACCAAACACAGTATTTTGGAAATCAGAGACTTACTGTTTCTGAATTCAGTTTAGGGCAAAATCAAGCTGATAGGTAACGGTGACCAGTATCCAGACTGGATTTTTTTTTTTTCTTATTGAGTTTTGTAATCTCATTTATATATTTCTTTTGCTATCACCCCAGTGGCTTAATTCTTTGGCAAATTTGGATCCAATAACAGTTTAACTTACAGTATAAAATATATCTTGTCCCTAATATCCTCCTCTGCACTCTGATAACATCAGTACCAAATCCCTAATAAGAATATTAATAGTTTGGATGCTTTATAAAAGTATGTGCATTGAAAATGTTCTCATATTCTGATGTCTAAAGCTTTTAATACTCCCTCATGTTTCCAAAATTTCTCTTTATGTTTTACATATACAGAGGGATACTTTATTCAGATTGACATTATTTACTTTGCCTCAAAACCAAATAAACTCTTTTCTCTGGACTCGGCATTATTTTAGAAGATTAGACACTTTTATGCCTTAGAAATGTATTTTAAAAGAATTTTCAGGGGAAATAGTAAGTTAGTAATCAGAGTATCAGAATTCTTCTGCATATCCTTACAGCAGTCTTGGCATGCAAACTAATCACAGAAGTGTCTTTATAAAGTTTTTTAGCACCACCTGCAGAGATCAATCCAAATGGGAGAGACTAGTTAGGATCTTCTGCAGAGTTCTCAAAACTCATTCTCTGTGACTCAGCTTCGGCCCAAGGTGCATGTCAGTAATGCGAGTGGTGATACAGCTATCCTTTATCAAGGACAGAACTCGGTCCAGTAATTTAGCACTTCAAAGGTCTCACTGGCTTTCAGATACTACTCATCTGGTCAAATTGCTGAGCAGTGACAGAATGGACATCATATTATCAATCTCCTGAAGTAACTTCAGAGAATTTTAATGTGCAGTTAAGAAGAAAAGCATATTTGCAAGTATCAATGAGATAGTCATTCTTATTTTTATAATTTTTCTATTGTAAAAAAAATTAGAACTAAGGAAAAAAGGGAATGTCTATTAGTATTCATTTTGGTAAAATTTCACCCAGTTATTACTATTGTGTTTAGTACATTTAGTTTTATTTATTAATAGTACAACTTAAGTAAACAGAAAAAAAAAAAAATTGGTGCCTGCTAGGACTACAGAAAGCAATACCTACTACAGTCTTTAGGGAAAATTTGTGTCTTTCACAGCCTCTCTTCAAGATAGAATCAATTTTTCATTTTTCTGCCCCTGTCAATCAGTCATTCCTGCATAACTCCCTTAGGTAATACCAAGCTATTTGGTATTGAGGTTTCCCTCAGTCAGCAGTTCTGACTTACTAATTGAGTCAGCTTTCTTGGTTTTGGTAGGTTTAGCTCCTGCATTTCAATTATTCCCTCATCATTTTACTTCCTGTCTACTCCTCTGCCATGCTTTTGATAAAGTAAAGACTCTTGTGGGGCTAGAACACCACTGAATCATCTTGTGCTGTAACGATGGATCTGGGTACCTGCCACCAGGGCAAAATGTTACAAGATTTAAATTGAGAGAGCTATATTTAAGAGAGAGAATACTTTTAATTAAGAGACTGCACTTAAACTAAAAGGGTTTATATCTATTTACAACTTCCTGGCGTTCCTGCTGAAGGAGAGACATTTGTGAACTTGAGGAGTTACAATAAATTTGTTCTTCTCGCCCCTCTCTCCGCCCCCCTCCTTTCTTTTTCACAAGTGTTTTCACTGCTGCCCTAGCTGGAGACCAAAGAGGAAGAAGTGACTGAAATGGGTTGGTTAGTCTTGTGGGTAAAGGATTATCAAGGTTTGGCACATCCTATGAATTTGATGTGATAATTACCCCTTCATTCTGTTGAGAGGACAGATATACTGAATACCATCAGGCTGTATAGCAATACAGATCATAAAAGTTTATTGATCGTAAACGAGACCTAAAAATAGAACAAAGAAGTAGATTGACTACAAATCAGACCTTAGAACAATATATTGAATGTACCTTGCCTAAATTTAAGTAACACCTGTCAATAGAATCTTCTAAAAAAGTGAAATACTGTGAATACTGGCAAAACCACTTTGAGTTTGTTAGAAAATAGACTCCTCTCTTGAAATAGTTTGGGAAAGTAAAATGTCACTACAGTATGTACTTTGTTTCAGATTTTTGACTTGATTTTGAAAAAAGAATTTCAAAAGGACTGGGGCAGAGAGAACTACACTAAAGAACTGAATTTTACATTCTAAATAAATTGTATGAAGATGAAGATTTTTTTCATTTTTTAAAAATATGTCTGGCAGAACAAGGCTTGACTGCAATAGTGAATTCTGAAGATTATTTCACATTTTGATTTGATGGAGAATTTTGAAACCTGGCTTATTTCAGAAAACTTGAAACGTTTTTGCCTTGCAAATTTGCGATGTTAGTAAATGTCTGTTTGTGGTCTTTGCTTTTGCAATAGATGGGGTTTGACAATACAATCATCTCTTTTCAGAACCAGCCAGATATTGTCTGGTACTTTTTTTTCACAGCCTCTTTCCCACTTATTGATAATATTTTTGTAACTCTTACCTCCTATTTAAAAATTTCTTCACAGTTCCAAATCAACTGATTTATGATACTTAATATATTTGTATTTTCAACATCTACTTTTTCACATCTAACCTTGCTATGAACCAGTCCTAAACATTCAGCACTTGGTAGACTTACTGGTGGACATCAGTATCAGAAAGATATGTTCTCTCATGATTTGAGATTGGTTTAAAAATCATGTACATTAAGTGCAATGCATTTTCTCTTATTTGCCATCTGGTTCTGAGGTTTTAAGGATTCTTTTACAAATTTACAGTATCACTAAGAATTGGTTGCTACTCAAACTTGAAAAGTTCCTGTTATAATTTTGTTAAATATGTCTCTAAATGTGCCCAATATTTAGAAAATACACAATCATTTTTTAAAAATTTCTGCAACATTAATTTCTGATTTTGTTTGATAATATTCCTATGTGTCCACTTGTGTGGGCAAATGACAGCTGATTACACGTGCAGTTAGATGGATAAAGCTCTTCATAATAACACATTTTTTTATAGAGGAAAGGATAGTAACTTGTTTTAAACTAAAAGTAAAGACTAAGACTGCCAATAATACTTGCTCAAATATACACAAAATGCTGACTTTAAACCAGTGTTTATATACTTACAAGTTTGTATCTAGGTTAGGAAATTCTCAGGCGATTATGTTTTGAATCTTTATAATCTGTCCTAAAAATGTTTGAATCATAAGTTTTTCCTTATCTGAAAGACAGAAAGAACTAATCCTCATGTCTGACTCTAGTATATTACCAGAACTTGTCCATTAGTCCCCTCCAAGAATTTTTATCGAAGTAGAAATGCCTTAGTCCAACAGAGCTGTGTGTTTCTGTTGCTCTTCTTCTTCTGTGTCAGGTGAGCTTATTCAAATCCCAACTTTGTTTTGCACTTTTTACCAAAGCGAAACCTATAAGCACCTGATTATAAAACATGCTATAAAGAAGCAATGGTTAAAGGTGTGAAATTGATACTTTAGTGTCTCTACCCTTGTCCTGACCTCCCTGACTCTGTTTATTATGAAGTTAGTGTTTGCATTGCGCTTGCGTGATAGAAATATTTGAGTTACTAGCCTTACATTGTATATGCACCTTCCACTGTGATCTCCATGAATTTCTCGCTTCTCAGGGTTTGACTGATGAAATCTGCTGGCTTCTCCTAAGGCACCTAAATCAAGAGAACAGGCTTCCTAGGGATGTGGTTGATATCCCAAGCCTGTCAGTGTTTAGGAGGCATTTGGACAACAACCTTAATAGCATAATTTAACTTGGTTAGTCCTAAATTTGTCAGGTGGTTGGATTAGATGATCCATGTAGATGGTTTCCAGCTTAAATATTCTATTCTATTCGATTCTATTCTATTCTATTCTATTCTATTCTATTCTATTCTATTCTAGCCTGGTTTAAGATTATGACCCCCTTGCAGAGGCAAAAATAGCTCTGGTTTCCTTGTTTCCTGAAGGATTCAGGACCTGCCCTTTCATAAATCTCCTCCAAGTTTCCTCTTGTGTACTGGAAGTATTCACTGTGCATTCAACCCCTTCAGAACAATAAATGATATTTTCTTAATATATGGATATAAAATCTTATTATATTCAGACATACTTTTGTTGATGTGAGAGATTTCAGGTTCTACAACACAATTTCCTTCTGGTACTCCTTTGTCTCACTGTCTGTCTCTTTCCAAACCTCCCTTGAAAATAAATTTTTGATGCCATATTTTACTTCTTAGTTTTTCCTTCTTTTCTTTAACTATAATTTAATGTAATTATGATGTAACTTTTTTGAGGCTTTATTCTCTGTGGATGTAAATCAAGATAGCATTATTGATCTGTCAAAAATTCCAACAGCGTGAAACAAAAGTGCACTTCAGTCTTCCAAATATCAGTTTGGGGCATTTTTCATATGAAAGGAAATCTGCACAAATGAGGATTGTGGAGCAGGTAAAATGCATGACAAGAGCTATATTTCAAACCACTGCAATTCACCAGACAACACTAAAACCTCTATAGAGAAGTGAATTTCTTGTTTAGAGTAGCTTAGGTGTGTTATATGCTTGATTTTACTGGACAGTGTTACGTTCCTATATATACAATCCTGGTACAGATGTTCAGCTGGGGTAAATCAGCATAATATTGTTGACTTTAAGTGAGCTTATTCAACTCTCAGGTTTGTTTTGTATTTTTTATGAAAGAGAAGCTTGTGTGTATTTTAAGAACTTGTTCATAGAAGATACTGTAAAGAAGTAATGGTTCCAGCTGTGGAACTGGTGTTTTTTAGATACATATACCATACTAATTTTTAAAACATACTTTCATTTTTAATTTCCAAGGCACTGCACATTTTCATCCCTCTGTGCTGTATACTTATTTATAAGGACAGGCTTTGTGGAAACATACAGAAAACTGCCTTTGCACTCAAGTTACCTGCAGGCAGAGTCCAAGCAGCTTGGGAAGGAAAGCAATAGTTCCTCCAGCCTGCTGCCCCTCCTGCCTGCTGGTCAACCCTCTGTCCACTTTGTACCAGCCTTAGATCAAATGGAGGACTGCCATATGCCATCTCTCCCATCTTCCCATACACATAAATATTTTGCATGCTTCTTTAGGAAGTAAACAAACTTAATTATTTCAAGTTTCCAGTACATCTTGGGTAAACTGAAGGGATGTTTGAGGCTTAAAGACTAGTTCAAATATATTACTGATACCTTTCCTGCTGTTTTTCCCTTTTCTTCACAATGATCTTTCCAAGTTGTTTACGAAGCTGGGTATCATCCTAATAACCATTTGTGCCCTTACCTCATGATGGTCTCATCTATTCCACGTATTTCTAGTCTGTACTCTATCTTCCCTTGTCAACTGAGTGAGGCAAAGAGATTGATTTGGGGCAATTTGTTCCTGAAAAAGACACTTTGGCTGCTTCTTATCATCATGTTATATTCTAGGTGCTTGTAGATGTATTGATTAATAATTTAGTCTCCAGTGATGCATTTTAAATTTATGCTGATCAGTCTTTCTTTTCTCTGCTTTACGGTTTTAAAGAGAGCTACTAATCTTATTTTTTTTCAGTGGTGTGAAGACCACCCCGGTCTTTCTTCATGTATTAAAAACAATCTTTCAGAAGTTACTTTAGCTTTTTCTTTAAACATTTTAAGATAAGTTTTGCAAGATCCTGATTTTCTTAAATATTCATAAACCCTGTTTTGCCTGATGTATTTTCTGGTGTCCTAAGTAATTGTTACAGAAAAGAAACCACACCAACAAATCTGTCTTTGAATTATATTCACTCCCCGTCGCAATTAAAATATTCTATATTTTCTGTTTCTTCTTGAATCAAAATCATTTGCAGGTCTTGCATTCTGCGTCCCTGTCTTTTGTAACATATTGGATTCTCAGCGTCTTCTGGTTGTGTTTCTAAAAGTCTATGCTAATTTTTCATATTTATCTCAGCCATCTCTTCCTGTGTATGAAACTTTTGTAACTTCTTTTTAACTTCAGTTCTCCATTTTCATTTTCCAGTCTCAAAACATCCCTGTTTTCAACTAGGCAAAAATTTTGTCATCTCCACAGTTCCTTGTGGACTTTACATTACCCTGAAACCTGCCAGTCATTTTTTTACCCAAATAAACAATGCCTAAAATCCAAAAGGGGCTTATATTTTCCACTAAGAATCAGGATAGCCACTGGTAGCATTCACTACTCAATTTGGCCATATTGCTGATATCTCTGGTGGAATTTATCCAAAGGACAAGTTCTGAAAAATTAATTAAAACTGATCTGTGGGAGTCTGAAGTGAATGTGATATTTGCACATAAGCAAAAAAATGTATTACCAAGTTCTTCACAAAAATAGAGACACAATTAATAAAGATAATAAGTCTAAGGTTGAAAAGAAAAAGAGATTCAGCCCTCACAGAAACAGTCAAAAGGTGAAAACAGAAATATTCAGAAATGACCCAACTTGGGACCTGTTAAGAGTTCTTGTACAGAGTTCCTGTACAGAGATTACTAACTGTTTTGTTTGACAAACATTAGATTTGACTGGGGATGAACAAGGTGATGGGCAGCTTACTGTCCACTTATACTGGAAGTAGAAGATTACTGACAGCTCTCAGCCTCCCACAGAAGATTATGAAGAAAGTCAGGGGCCTTTCACAAAAAACCCTCCTGACTAAATAAGAAGGAATATAAGTTGAGGCATTCTGAAGCTATATCCATGTTCCTAGCTGTTGAGATATTGATCCCAAGCTGAGTGACTTTATTCTTCTTTAAGTACATGTAATGAACGGAGACTAACTGGCTTTGAAGGTTGTCTTTGTGGTACCTTTCATGCAGTATTTACAAAAACAATGGAACTGCCTACATAACCTTACTTATTCAAGTATTACCAGTCTCTGTTTTGATGTGATTCGTGTCTCCCATTCAGTAAAGATGCATTGAACTATGATAATAATGGCACAAACAATACTGGACAGTGTAGGTATCTCTGGTATGTTTACTTTATGGTGCTCATGAAAGGGGAATACTGATAGTTTACCTACTCATAGACACTTCCCATTTTAATAGTCAAAATACATAGATATATTAAGTTATTTCTGAAAATTACACGAGCTATTATTGAAGTATAAACCATCAGAAAACGGCATGTTATGTGAATCACTTATCCTCCCAAATTTCAGTATTCCATTTGATCCTATATTTGCCTGAAAGCAATATCAAGTCATAAACCATGAAGCAGAGCAGTTGACCAGCAATAAGTATTGAAAGTGGACTGTCAAAAAACTGCTGAATCAAAGTGGAAAGAGGCCAAACTAGAAAAATACTCTGTCCTCTTGCTGTGGACCAATAACATAGTGGTCCAATTACATTAAATTTAAAATCCTCTCTAACATACTGCTGTTCCTTCTTTTACTATTGTTCTTCCGTTTTTGACACTCCAGCCATCCAAGCAACTGTCCCTGAATACAGCAACTTAAATAAAATAGGGTTTGATAATAATTCTAGTATCAGAGCTCTCTCTAGTGGTGACTGTGCTACCTCATGACCTATTATTCATCCTAGCTAAATAGAAGGAGACGGGAGTACATCTCAAATGGTACATCAGTAAATTGCACCTTTTATGACACCCATTAGAGAGATTTTAGGCTGATGGAGATGTGATAGGATGAGAATAAACCAGAGTAAAGAGAACTCATTTGAGTTAGACTTTGGGCAGATGAGGTAGGGATGTAATTATCCTGCCATCTGCTACATAAACCAAAGGGCAGGACAGACAACATCTAGTGACATCTCAGCTTTCTACCCTGCTGAAGATTGCTGTTTCCAACAGTAACACTGTCGAATAAGAAGGTCTTATGGGGCCAGACAGCTTTTTTTCTGACTGTATTTTGTTAGTTTACACAGGAGGGGAGGAGATGGTGGGGAGGCTGCAATATAAACCGCAATATAAGTTTGGTCAGAGTCATTTGGTCTGTCATTGTCCCAACACAAGTAACTATAATATAATTTTTATTTTTGAATCATTTTCCAAATGATTAGAAGTTGATTTGATGGAAAAGTGAGGCTGAGAGATATGTTAGATCGTGTAGAGCTGCACTAGAACATGTTCTGCCTATGGAGGAGGCAAAGAAAGACAGTGTGAGGACTCCACCTGAAAGTACAATTCTGACTTCTTCAAACAGAAGAGGTTCTTCATGAAAGAGAATGAGCAGTCTTCTGTCCCTTTATTTAATGTTACTCAACATAAATTAATACTTCATTGGGTCTTTGAATAAATGTACATGGAAGATGCAGAAATAAGAGCTTAATTATTTACTTGGAGGTTGGAGATGAAAAGGGACAGCAGAGCACAGGCAAAGAATCTGTGACTCACTTTAACAATTCATTTATGCATTACTATAGTGGCCACCAAAATGTCAAGTTATTGCCAAATATTATCGAAGGTAAAGTCCATGGTACATTAAGCTTGCGGCACAGGAACTGCTATGGGTAAGAACACACAGGCACCAAAAATGGTGAAATTAACAGTTAACAGAGGAATCAATTCAGTTTTCCTTTCACAGTTAGAAGCATGATAGAAATTGTTGTTAAGAGGCACAGAAATAAAGTGATCTGCTCATGAGTCCAGGGAAGTAGCTACTCTGTATGACAGTGTTATCAAACTTAACAAAATGACTTATTCATTTTTGAGAATGCGATGGATATAAGAAGGTTGAATGTTCTCTGAATATCAGGGAATGGACATTTAACTCCTAGAGTTTAAAAATCAAATTAAAAATTAAAAAACTTAGAAAACCCATAACTCTCCAACTGCAAAATGAGAAAATCATTGGACCTAAAATGAAAAGCTCCAGTTTTTTAGCTTATTAGAGGATCCATTTATCTGAGAATCTGATAATTCTGAAAAGATAATGCAAGAGTAATGGGCAAGTGCTGAGAAAACAGCAATTGAATGAAGCAGATAGTTAAGGGACACAGTCTCAACTGCAACAGTATCACCTACATGAAATTACAAAAACATGCAGAAAAAGGCCTGTGATCCTGATAAAGATCCAAACTAAACATAATCCAGCAGTATGTCCCTGCGGCAAGAGAAGCTAATAGTATCCTAGGCTGCATTAAGAAAAGTGTTACCAGCAGGTCAAGGGAGGTGATCCTTCACCTCTGTTCAGCACTGGTGACACCACATGTGGAGCAGCATGACAGTTCTGGGCTGTTCACTACAAGAGAGACATGGACATAGCAGAGAGAGTACAGTGAAGGTCCATTGAGATGATTAAGGAACAGGAGAGTCTCTCTTATGAGGGTGAGAGAGCTGAGACCTTCAACCTGGAGAAGGTAAGGCTTTAGGAGGATCCTATCGATATATATAGATACCTGAAGAGCAGGTGCTAATATTCAGTGCTGCCCACTGACAGGACTGTGGTGTAACAGACTTGCTAAGCCCTGTGGAAAACAAAGAGTTTGCTTGGCAAAGGGCTTGGCAACGGAAAACTGCATGTGGTAAAAAATCCGGTGGTCTCACACTCATCCTCACCATCCTCGTCGCTCTCCTCTGGAGACCCTCCAGCATCTCAACATCTTTCTTAAACTGAGGGGCCCAGAACTGGACACAGTACTCAAGGTGTGGCTTGACCTGTGCCGAGTATAAAGGGATGATGACCTCTCTAGTCCTGCCAGTCACACTGTTCCTGATGCAGGCCAAGATACCATTGGCCTTCTTGGCCACTTG
>VWPV01029471.1:71091-141488 GCA_013389885.1 Geococcyx californianus
CACAGAACATTTCCGTCCATGCCACGGGCTGCCAGCTTATCCAGTAGTATACTATGGGGGACAGTGTCAAAGGCCTTGCTGAGGTCCAGGTACACCACATCCACAGCTTTCTTCTCATCCACCAGGCGAGTCACATGGTCGTAAAAAGAAATCAGGTTGGTCAGGCAGGACCTGCCTCTCCTAAAACCGTGCTGATTGGGCCTGATCTCTCCCTCATCAGTCCTTTAGAGTTTTTAGTATCACCCATCCAATGCCCTTAGAACTAGCAGTCTGTTAGCTCTATCATCTTGGTTTTGGTCTAGGGATGTACACACACGATGTGTGTGCCTTTTCTGAGTTAGGTGACGGTGGCTCATCCACAGCATGTGACCTAATCATCACGAGATTCCCACTTAAGGTCAAGTCCAGTTTGGCAGTGAGGGATGTCGACACCTGGCTTTGCCCTCAAGAAGTCCAAGCGGAGCCCAACTCTTATCCCTGTGAGCCTAGGGATCTGGCTGCGAATGCGACATTTGAACAGAGCTTGGGGTTCACCGTTTGGAATACTAGCGAACAGGTGGTGAGGTTGTTCACTAGGGAGGAACTTATAAAGCCTTATTATGAGTCACTGTCTCTGCACCACACTTTCAGGTAGACTAAAGTTTATCTCTGCCTCAACTTTCGCAACAACTTGTTTAGGATACAGATGGTAATGTCATAAATGACAAAACTGTGTAATCGCTTCTCTTGCAATTCTTCAAGAGGTGCTCTCTGGCACTGGGGACTGCTCTTAAGTTAGAATATGCTGTCTCATGCATTTATTTCTGCATAATATACAGACTTTAGACATCTCAAATGAGATCTTTACTGCATTTGAGTCATCCATACTGTATATCTCCACCGCCTAAAGGGTGTAAGAGGCAGGACCAAAATCTTCTCCTCTCTTCTCCCAGTATGTCAATCAAAGAGCTTTCTTGATCTCTTTGAGGAGGTTATGCCGCTAGGAAGTACAGATGATGGGGAGGGGGTGTATTTTGGCTTTCAGGTCCCTCCTATAAATATTCTTCTGTCTAGATCCTCTGTATAGAAACATCCATGAATTTTCTTGGGTACAGAACATGAAATAAGGAACAAAGGGAATAGTTCCCTCTAAAAATCTAAAGCATCACAAAAACAATTGTCATTGTCAAATTCCAGCCTCTGTGAAACAACACTAACTATTTTATTGCAAACTGCATTCTCCTGGCTTGTATTTATGGCCATGGAACAGGTTTTTAATGTTAGCTTTAAAAGACATACTGCCACCAGCTGAAAAGTTATAAAGATCTTCTTTCTACCTATTTTTTTTCCAGATCAATTTGAGGTAGTCACTCAGCAATAAATTCAGTCTCTAAATCAATCATATTTCTTCCTTTTTAAATGCCCCTTTCCACTCCTCTTCTTCAGCAATGACACCAGCTATTTTAATCTAGCCATTCTAAATCATTTGATTCATACTAGTAATAGAAAATCCCTAGAAATGTAACAGTACTTGGATCTTAATTACCAAGGAAGTCATTGTGTGAATTAGATTGGAATATAGTATGCTTTTATGTAGTCCCTTACACACATAAGGTGCAGTGGCAGTGAGACATTTATGATGAACTGAACAATGTCTGATAATAAAGCTGCATCACTCCACTAATTTGAAGGGTCCTAAGAGCAATACACTTTTTGTCAAGGTGGTTTTATATAGGATTATGTAACTTAGAAGGCAGGTTTCTGTCAGGTAATATTTCATTTTGCAAGTCTCATTATGTGCAATTTTCATGCTTGGTAAGGTAAGAAGTGACACGCTGAATCAGAGCTGTGATGTCTACAGCCAGCTGTCCGTTGAGATTGATATGAGAGCCTTAAGGAAACACAGAGATAATATAAATAATAAACATGTTTTCTTCTATCTGACAGAGAAACCAAATATATACATGGGGGATTTAACTTGGCATTGGCCAAAAGTTATATAAAGAAGATACTATTTACCCAAACTTACTCTCTGTATGCAAAGACGATGAAGAAATTCTGAGAAAACTTTTCTTACTTTCACTTCATGAAATAAAAATACACAGTTTTTATAATAAGTCTCCATTATTGACAGGAAAAAAAGAATATATGAGTTCAAGTTTCAGAGAAATTTTTGCTTTGCTAGAATAGAACAATCAGTTGTCCATGCAACATGCTTTTTTACACATTTTTGATTGAACTGTAAATTAGTCTGGTTCAATATGTATTTTTCAGAGAAGAGTGTTTTGTAGGTAAAGAATATCTTACTATATAGCATGCTAAATTGATATATCAATTAAGGCTCAAAATCAGCAATGCCTTCCATTTGTCTTATACAGGGCACTCTCTTGAATATGATACATAATTAGCACATCCTTTAGATCCAGAAAGAAAGCCAGAACTCTTCAGTTGAGCCAGATACTATTGGCTGCATTTTCAAATTCGTCTATTTTACCACATCATTCATGCTTTGGTGTGATATCTCAAACTGATACAAACCTCAGGTACATACTTTCCATATAGTCTTTGGACAGTAAAAACAATATACCAGGTTTTCAAATGAGCTCCATTTCAAATAGCTCCTACTTTAACACATATATTTGGAAGCGTGATCCAGCTTTCCTAGGGCTGTATGCTAAATGTTCTTATGGATCCAGGCTGGCTGCATAGAAAGAATCATGAAACCATAGAATCATAGAATAGTTTGTGTTTGAAGGGACCTTAAAGGTCATTTAGTTCCCATCCCTCTGCCATGGGCAGGGACACCTTCCACTGGATGAGGTTGCTCAAAGCCCCATTTAAGCTCACCTTGAACACCTGATGGGATGGGGCTTCCATCAGATGCAGCTATGGTGGTGCAAAGGCAAAGACAGAAGTTGAAGAGTATCTACTGTGCTTGATGTGGTGTGCAAGCCAAAATATTAAGCCACCAAGAACTTCCTTTGTTTATAATGAGGAATGTAATAAGCAGTTTAAAATCCTTTAAAAAACAGACCTGAAGGATACAAAAGGCTTTGGAAAAATCTGTCTATACATTACATATAGTTGTTTATTTTGCTACGCACTACATCAGAATTTCTATTACAGTCTTTGTTAGCATAGCTGCACAAATCCCTAAACATAATTTCTGTTTCATCTTGTTTGCTCTTTTCCTTTTGCTGTTATGTTTTTTTCTTCATGAATGCACTGCTTAATTATTCTATCCTCAAATGGCTTCTTCACAGAATGTCTAAAAATAAATAAAAATGTCTCTCTCTACCAGTCCCCAATTCTTACTTTCCTTAATTATTCCCATTAGTTGCTTCTGCACTGTCTTTTTCCCTTTCATCCTTTTACATGCAAATATATTGGGTTTTACTCAATACAAGCAACCTGTATGTCATGTTTATTTTGTCACTTTCCATTCCAAGGGGTGCAGGCCTAAAACCTGATGCTTTTACAACAGCAGATCAAGAGGCTAGGTATCTTTGTGACCCCAAAATACACAGACAACGTAACATGTAACTCACAAAAAAAATATACTACTGGTATAGATATGTGTGTTGATTATCATACAGGAATGTTAATTAAGGATTCAGACTTGCCTTGTACTGAGTACCAAGGCTTACAAAACATTTGGATAATCCTGGTAACTGCCAGGGGACTAATCATACGACAACATTGTGCTCAGACAGTTAAAACTTTGCTATGGAAACTAATTTTCAGCTTTAAAAACCCATCTGTTTCCTTCAGTACCATTGTATGTATTATAACAGAACCTGAAGGTCCAACAGAAATAAGAGTCCAGTTCAAGTCAAATTATCAAGTATTATTTAGAGTCCAGTGCAATACACTATCATGTGAATCGATGTTCCACTGAATGAAGGGGTTTGGAAAGAAGGTTGGACTCGATGATCTCAAAGGTCTTTTCCAACCTTATGATACTGTGATACTGTGTGAAGAATGGGAGGGGATGGATTAGCTCAACTAAGCAGTATGATCTCAATGTCACAGACCTGAGCAGGAGAGGAAGATCTCTCTCTCTCTAGTTATACATCTTAAGAACAGGCCTTTTCCCTCTTCCAAGTTGGAGTTTTGATGTGGTTATCTTTCATGGTACATAACACAAAAAGGACAAATATAATAAAGACAGTGCTGAATTCTGAAAAATAAATTGAAAAATTCTTATTAATTTAAATAAAGCTGAGGTGTTTCCAAAGTTTATGCAGCATTTTTCACTATAAGACATTATAAGTGCAGTAGATGTTAGAAAAACAGTAGCACATCACTCTTGAGTACTGATTAATGGAGAGTAAAGGTAAAGCATCCATGGATATTATAATAAATGATCATTGCGTATACATATAAAAAATATATATGGACTTAAAATAAAGCCTTCCTGATGTATATTGGTGGAAGGGGCAAATGAATATGCCCTTTGAATCAGAGTACTAACTCTGAAAAAAGTGAATACTTGCTTGGTTTCTGTATTGTTCATTTTCATAGAATCACAGAACCATAGAACAGTTTGGGATGGAAGGGACCTTTAAAGGTCATCAGATCTGAACCCCTTTCAATAAGCAGGAACATCTTAAACTAAATCAGATAGCTGAGAACCTCACTCAGATTTAAACGTGAATGTTTCCAAGGATGGGGCACCTACAACCTCTCTGGGCAACCTATTCCAGTGTTTCACCACTCTTACTGTAAAAAGTTTAACCTTATATCTAGTTTAAATCTACCCTCCTTTATTTTAAAACCATTACCCGTTATCCTATCACAACAGGCCCTGCTGATAAGTTTGTGCCCATCTTTCTTATAGGCCCCCTTTAAGTGTTGAAATGTCACAGGAAGGTCTCCATGGAGCATTCCCTTCTTTAGGCTGAACAACACCAGCTCTCTCAGCCTTTCCTCACTGGAGAGGTGTTCCATCTCTCCGATCATTTTTGTGGCCAATAAAATATTCCTATCTCACTCATGACGGGAAAACACTCCAAAAATACTTTATTAGAAAAGTAAATACGCTTCTTGGTCTGACTTACAGTGACAGTGTTTCATAGAATAGAATCCCTCAATATTTATCTAGGGAATAAAATTGAAGATCAAAGGGAGAAATTAAAAATATATAATTTTTTTCATTTCTCATCACATTAATCAGATACTATTCTTTAGTTAGACTGTCTTTTCATTTAGAAACAACTGAACAGGCAATAAGGAGCCTCTATAGTCCTTTGCAGTTAGCAACTGCACTTTTACAGCCTGATCTTGCCAGAGCTAAGCACCCTCCTTTCTCCAAATCCTTAATCCTTCAAGAAGACTTTCCAGCTTTTTCAGATGGATTCTGTCTTTTCTTCTGTTCTGGGGTGGGATGTTTCCTCCATCACCCACTTTACTTCTCTTTGTTTGTGTGTTGTTGCTTGTCTCCATGTACAGCCTTACCTGCTGCTCCTTTCTCACTGATTGCTCTGCCTCAGAGAGTTCTCTGTCATAATTTGCCCCTTTTTTTCCCTTGCCCAACTTTTAACGTCCCCAGACACTCACTTTTTGCTGCACTTTGTCCTATCAATGTTTCTTAAGTTAGAGGAGATAATTACACCCACATTTCTTTTGGCAGCTTGGGCATCTTGTCCTAGCTTATCTCTTACTCTATCCTTGATGAGTGCTTGCTTTCTTTCCCTTAATCAATTCTCTTCATAATTACTTCTCTCCTTAATCATTTGTCTGATTAATATTCCCTCTCTACCAATCATGATTATTCCCATCATCTGACATTGACAGTCAGCCCCACCTTGCTCATACTAGGAGCTTCCACTCTGCAGGATTTTTAACACCCACATGCTGCTGCTAAAATTGGTATCAACTGAGGTATCTTCCACGAAAGAGGCAGGATGGATTTTGACAGGTAGAGAGAGTCTGCTGGGCTACTTCCACTAAGAACAGCATCACCCATGCTCTTTGCTGAGTGTAAATAGCAGCAGGAAGAAGGTACGAAAGGCGAATTCCCTTTTGAAGCGCATCATTTTACACCTGCTGTGGAAAAACCTTGGATCCACTTTTATTGATCACATTCTTTTTCATCCTATGACTTTTCTGCACATCATCTGTGTTCATACGTCTTTTACCAGCTTATACATCTCAGGTAGAACCAGGTAGTAAGAAACTAAAATTACAGGTATTTGTCTTTGCCAGCTTGCCAGACCCAACACCATTGTCTCAGATCATCTTCTGTAATTGATTTTATTTTTGCACATCTCTTTAACTAGACTGAAATGGTTCTGCCCTGACACAGGCTGCATTCATGCTGGTGGTAGTGCCTAGTGAGATCTTTTATCAAAGCAGAGATGCTTTGTGGTCTATCTTTGAAATTTTCTTCCCTGTTTTGCTGTCATCCTGAAATGTCTCTGGGGTATAAATTTGTATCTGAATGGTGGGGTGAGTCAGACTAATGAAACTAGAGAGAGAGCTCTCAAAAAGTTGCACTTCTGTGAGATCTTCAATTTTTGTTGTGTATTACACAATAGTATTGAAGAACCTATACTTTCAGTCAAACAAAACTGTCTTCTCCCTGGTGGTGTTCAGAATCTTCCAGATGAATTCAATTCACCAGCCAACACCAATTTAATGGCCACTGCTTGGAAAAAAAACCTAATTGGAGCCTTTATAATCACTTTCTTACACTAGATTTATCTTTGAGGTATTTACAGCTTAGATTTGACAAAAGGTAGGCAAATATAACATCAGAAATACAGAAACCACCCATCCACTCATACACTAACATCCTGCAAGACAAGTTTCCTTCCTTCACTCTGTAGATGTGGTACAAATAATGTTGCAATCAGTGAGTTAAAAACAAAGTTGTTGTATCTTATCCATTAGAGAGGAGACTGGAAGTTTTCAGAAACTCAGAGGAGAAATAAAGTAAAGAATGCTTAAAAAGATGAGAAAGAGGAGATCAGTTATTGATTGTACTGGTCTAGAACCATCTGCTGGGAGATGCTCTGACTAATTCTTCAACTGGGCAATCTGCTCTTTTTTAACTATATCTTTTCTGAAGCTGAAAATATGACTATACCCAGTACCTGCACATTCCAATTCAAAAATGATCAGGCAGAATGATCATTGAATTGTAAATTTTACATGTATTTTATAACACTAAGTGGCAGAAAAAAATCACTTTATATTTTATTTGTATTATTATGAATACTATTAAAATACCAATTAGGTTATGATTTTAAAGAACTGGTAATTCTATGTCTTTAACATGATCCCATATGCCTCTTCTCACTTTGTGTTGCAGAATTATGCTTTCCTATTTGATATCCAACTGGATATCTGTTTCGCAGATGCTCATCTGTTTAAGATTTGATCTTCCATAATATTTCATTTTGTTAAAAAAATAATTGTTTGCTTTTGAGAATAGCCTCTACCTGCAATTTTATTTCCTTTAAGAATATTCCTGCTATGAGTGTGTACTGATAATGCAGCGGTGGATGGTTGTAGTGATCTGCTGTGTTTCACAGGTCTGGGTTTCACAAGCAAAAATTTCCCTCCTTACCTAAAGATAAGAAATTTTTTTATGTTTTAGTTCACCATTCCCTACACCCCTCCTCTTAACATCAAAAAAATTATCTCTCAAAGCAACAACAATCTGTAGCCATTTCTGAAAAAGAGATAGATACATTTTTTTAGGCTTTGAATGCTTGCACACTCTACATGGATACCAACATCAGGAAAAAAAGAACAACTATTTCTTTCACCCTCAGTTTTCCCTCTTGCAGACGGAATAATTTTTAAGCATTAAGTTGGAAATATATGGAGCTCAGAGGGCTAAGTAGAATCCAGGTATGGAAGGAATTCAAATAGTTATACTTAGAAAATTGGTTGAAATCCTTTCAAAAACAGGCCAGATTTATTAAAAACTGAAATCTGAATTTGCAGGTTTTTAGTAGTATAGAATGGCAAAACTTACTCCTAAGGCTCTTGCATAGATTAACAACTAATGTTTGCAAAGAAGTAAGGAAACTGCAAATATGAACATTATCATAGTATATGAAATTAACTGCTATTAATAATTATTATTATTATTATTATTATTATTATTATTATTATTAGCAGGACCTGTGCATCAAGTACCCTTCACACTGTACTGAACACGTAGCATATTAAGTTCACCTGTCATAAAAATAACAGGAGAACAGACAAACCGAAGCATTGCATCATTGATATAACTTGCCAGAATACTTCAAAAGATGTTCAAAATATTTTTAAACAATTAGTCATCCTTCCTTATTCAAGCATCAACCATCCAATCAAAGAAAAAATTCAAGCAATGAACAAAAGCAGACAGAGAGTGAGGAGGTAAAGGTCATGCAACATGGATCACTGGTTGCTCAAATTATTTTCAGGTAGTTTGGCAGATCTCCAGGGGTGTGATTCAGCTCTGCACCGGTTACAGAGCAAAATCCATTTTTGATTCTGACAGAACAATTTCACAGCATGATATTCCAACTTAAAAAAAAAAGGCAAAATCCTTGAAATTGTTTGATTGTTCATTTTGTAGAGGAGATTTCTTGAGCGTATAGTAATTTTCTTCCTCGTTCTTTGTAAAAAAAAATAAATTGAGACACAGTAGTGGAAAATTAGATCTGGGATTAATTGAGCAAGCGGGAAACTCTCGTATTAAACTCTTTGCTTTCTGGTAATATCATTCTCTTACTTTTGTTCATCCTATTACTTTAGTTGCTTTTGTCATTTATTCATCATATTCCACCTGATACCTTCACATTTTATAACTTTTTCCTCCTTGTGAAAGAGTCAGATTTGTAAGAGAAATAGTTAAAGTATTTACTTCAAAACTTTTCCTTATATTTTTGTTTCTGTGTTACCTAGTGTACCATGGCCCCGATCTCTGACAGAGCATACGAAATCCAACATACGCAAAAATGCAAAGCAGAAAAGCAACACAGTGGCCATAACAAAAAGAAAGGAAAGGCAAAAGTAAGTCCTTTACAAATTTGACTCTATCAGGAAGGGGAAAAGCCAGTAATAAGTCAGAAGAAATACAGAACAAATGAGCGCACTTTTTAATCTGTACAGAATACAGTCAGGCAACAAGGGATACTTTTGGACTTCACTTTGATGGTTCTTGCTTCGTATTCAGTGTCTAGTCTCTGAGTACCGGCTTAGAAACCATGAGAACATCCTAAGAAAACCAAGATCTCGATAGCTAAAAGATTTCTCTGGCCTTGTAGTCCATCAATGCAGTAAAAATAGCTCAGTTCTTGCCTTTGTCCATTGGACTTGACCTTCCCATAACTGATAGATAGCTTGGGCTATTTTGGTATTTGCAAGTTACTTGTCTTGTCAGTTCAAGACAGCTTAAGCTTTGTGAGTGTCGTTCAAGAAGGATTTGTGTAGCTGATTTTTTCCCAGCTGATATTTTGCTGCAGGTGCCTGCTTAAGATAGCTATTAAACATACTGCATTATGTTGCTACAGTTTTAAATCGGTAGCAAGTTGTCGCAGCAATATATGGGCTGCCTGTCACTGAAGTAAATGATCAGTAAAGTGAAGAGTAATATTAATATGTATGGTAGCTGGTTAAAACTTTTGTAATCCTGCAAAGAATTTTTTCCCGTAGAAGCACTTTTGTTACAAATGAAAGGCCAAATATTTTCATACTGCGAGGAGGAATAAATTCATAGAAACTTCAAGTAAATATTTCCAAAAGTAAGGTCTGTAAAATATAAGAAAAGTGGTATTTTCCACTTCTCTGGAACTAAGTTTTTATATAATGGCATTCTTAGTTGGTGTGTTATGAATTTTTGTCAGCTGACAGGTGCATGAAGGTGGCCAAGGCATATTGGAAGTACCTATGTGTGCAAGAAGGAAAGATTTACTTGCAGATTGATCTCTAGAACCTTGATATAGAAAAATCTTCTTATACCGCAAAGCACTGAAGTGCTTTTAAAAGCATAAGCTTAAATCCTATTTTTAAAGATATTCATAAAACTCCAACATATTTTAACTGTGGGTTTGATATTTGGCAGATATAGCTGGAATATTGTTAAACAGTGTTTGTAAATATGCTTTTAAGTAATTTTCTGTTTCTTAGGAAAAGGAAATCAGCACAGAGAGAAAGTTCTGAAACAAAAATAGAGGGTGAAGTCCTAGCAGAAGGAAAAAGATGGACTAGGAGTGGCTTCTGAATATCACCAAAATAAACTGAGAATCCTGCTAACTGGTGTGTATTTTTAAAGGTCAACTTTACAGTTACTTTGCCACAAACTATGAGTATCAGAAACATTAGATTAAATATCTTTTTTGTACTCACCAAATATGTCACCTAATGGGTTTAACCTTCTGCATTTCGGCATTATTACACAATTCTTTGAGGATTACCATGTAACATTATTGTAATACTGAGTTGTTTTGAACCTTTACTGCCCATTAAGAACTGCAATAATTTTCTGCCAAAGGAGAAGTAGATTAACGGATAACCTATAGTATTTTTTCTTGTGTTAAGTATGATATTTAAAGTGGAATAATTTTTAATATTTTAAATGTGTTTAGTTTGCAGGTGACTTTCTTAGTCCACAAACAGCAGGCTTCTCAAGGATAGGTGTGCAGGTAGGACGTGTTATCGGCTGGAATATTTTTTCCCATTTATGATTTTAATAAGGTTATATATAGCTAGACTTTTGATTCCTTTTGGTAACGAATTAAAAAATCCCTGGAGTCTAGATGATCATGTGATAGTAATGAATTCTGAGGGATAATATTACAAAATATTCTGCTTAACTTTGTTGATTTTAACACAAACCCCTCTTGTGTTTCTCTCCTGGGCTAATGACTGTCTCTTAATCTCCATTCTATGTTCAGCCCTACCTCCTAGCATGGGAGTCAGTAACCTGAGTGTCGATCTCCTTCTCCCATGTTGCCTTTGCCCAAGTATGTTCTCCTTTTTTCTGAACACTCTCCATGACAGTATTGACACCGAGGGAAACCCTCTTAGCATTGTGCCTTGGAGGGGTGTGTGCTGCCGTAGCAAGCGTGTCACAGCACAAAGCCAGTATAAACTGTGGGTACTCACCAGTTATCCCTTGCAAGAGCAGCCACCCACATCTTCCCTCCAAAGGGCTGGTCTTCTCTTCCTTTTACTTAATGTATTATTTTAGCTCTTTAATCTAAACTACACATGCTTAAGCATGTGACATGCATGTAAGCAATGACTGATAATAAATATAAGTCTCTGAAGCATCTATATAAGACTTGTGGTGAAAAGTACTGTGTATAGTATTGACTAAGTGAAAAAATCTAAACTATAGATAACAAGAGACCTGAGTTTTAACTTATACGTAAAACAAAGATTGAGGATTAAAAAAAAAAAAGTCAAATAGCTTTAGAAGAAAGACGGATATATCCTTTTTTTTCCGTCATATTAATTTGAAATTATTTTTCCTCACAAACAGGTAAAACGTCATGTCAATTTTTATTTTCTTTGAGCTCTAGATAGTTATTCTAATCCAACATAACAGAAAGCAAAGAGTATATTAACAGTCCAGGAAGTCTCCAGTGTCCTATTAAGCATAAGTTCAGGATTTAAGTGGAAGTTGCATTTGCATGTAAGTGTAACATGACTTTCACACACAAAATATGTTATTAAAAATGGGTTGTAAAAAAGATAAAAATCAAGTCCATTTTCAGACATTCTCACATGACCATAAATTATATATCCTTTCTGGGTTGTAACTCTTTCTGCTTAAACTATCAGAAATTCAGCACATATGTTCCAGCTACCAACTATTGAACTCATTTACTGAAAAACCCCAACATTTTTCCACTTGATTTCTCATTACAGCTTAGAAAAAAGGCATGCATAATTTCAGGTAACTTCTGGAAATATTTTTTCTACATCTGTCATTCTATTGTACTCATTTTTCCTATGCAGACTAGAAATTCTCTAACAATATGAAATCTTCACGATGTCTGAGTCAGTGACCCCTAATTTCCAAATGCTTTTATCAAACGTTTACTCAGTAAGGCCATTTGTTATACTATATGAAAACCAGGTCTGTACAAAGGACGATGCATTGTATCCTTATTTATGACAAATGCTTTTATTTTGTAATATGTCTGTTTGTTTGATTCAACATGGACTTCCATGGGAGATCAAGGTGAAAAAACAAGAAAGACTAGGAGAAAGAGAAAAAGCATAGTAACAAAATATCATTATTTACCAAACCCTTAAAGTACAGTCTGTACAGCCATTATAAGCATTTAAGATTAAAAAAAAAAAGGATATTAAAAACAACAGAAAAAAATTTAAAAAAGAAAAAAAAAGAGAAAAAAAGATGATTTACAGATAGAACTTTTATTTCAAAATAATGTGAGCTCAGCAAAAAAAAGTCACAATTGTCAAGAGATAAAAAATCAATTCATTAGATTCTATGATCTTATGTCATCCTTGTTACAAAGACAAAATTTTATCCATGCCAATTTGAGTAAGTGCACTTTACTAATCAATGTGAAACTAAGGATTCTTAAATACAGATCCAAATTTATCACCAATTAAGTTGTTCTGCCAGTGGAATCATGGGACTGCTAATGTTAGTTCAGCCAAATCATTCTAATTGAAATTCAGCCATTTGAAAAAGTCACTTAATCATCAAAGACTACCAGTTCATTTCAAAGCTACCTTGCTCCAGTGATAGCCATAGTCAAGGTTTATAACTTACACAACCCAGAATACTACCTCACATTACAGAGAGAATGTGATATGCATGTAATAATTCTGATGTTCATTTCTCTGGAATAGAACAAGCAGTTTAAGATCTTAAGCCATTTCTATGAAAAATTTCAAAAAGTGGTAAAATTTCTAGCTTGCAAGCCAATTCAAAGATGATTTTTTTCATTTTCCTGAGGAGATATCAATTTTCTTGATCATAAATTTGATGAATTTTTAAATGAAAACTTGGAAACACTTACCAGTAAAAGACAAAATTAATGAAATCTGTCCTGGTTTTAGCTAGAATAGAGTTAATTTTCTTCCTAGTGGCTGATATAGTGTTGTGTTTTGGATTTAGGATGAGAATAATGTTGATATCACGCTGCTGTTTTAGTTGTTACTAAGCAATATTTATACTAAGTGAAGGACCTTTCAGTTTCTCATGTCCCACCAGTGAGGAAGTTGGCAGTGCACTGGAAGCTGGGAGGGAACACAGACAAGACAGCTGATCCAAAACTAGTCAAAGGGATACTGAATAACATGTGACATCATATTCAGCATATAAACTGGGGAAAGGTGGCTGGAGGCAGTATCTGCTGCTCAGGGACATGCTGGGCATCAGCCAGTTGGAGATGAGAAATTGTTTTTCATTTGCATCACTTGTTTTGCTTCAGTTTTCTTTCTCTTTTGTTATTTTCCTATTAATTACATTATTATTACTAGCAGTGTAGTAGTAGTAGTAGTATAAAATTTCATTTCATTTCATTTCATTTCATTTCATTTCATTTCATTTCATTTCTTAAACTTATCTTTTCTCATCCCACTAATTTTCTCACTTCTATTCTTCTGATTCTTTCCCTCTGCCACCAGGGATGTGGGAAGTGAGTAAACAGCTGTGTGATTCTTAACTGCCAACCGGGAAAAAACCCTGAGAAACCTTAAGAAAGCTGTCATATACAGCTTGGTACGGTTCTGCAATAAAGTGATCAGAGTTGTGTCTGCACAGACATGTTCCTCCAAAACTTCCCATCCAACAGACAATCAGCCCTTGGAATCTTCCATCACTTTGAGAGATTCATCTGAAAAATTTTTTTTCATGTTAATTTTTTTGCTTCCACTTTAAGTTTTCAGATATAGCTTCCAAACTGCTTTATTAGTACTTTTATAACTATTTATCTAGTCGCTCGAATAGATGACTCTACAATCTGATATCTCTATCTGATCTCAAGGCCAAATTGTGGCTACATAACGTGCACGGTTTTGAAACAGTTTTAGAGGTATGCTCAAATTAGTAAGAGTTTGCATTGAAGCTTATTGAGTTACTGCTTCCACTGCGCTGCTGTGAATGAACTACAGAAACAGCATTTGCAATCAAAATATTTAGTCCTTTTTGTGACGAGGGTGAGAGTGATGCAGTTCACTCACAAGAGAGAAGCAGAAAAATACTTCATTGATCTAAACCAGTGAGTTAACAAAGTTCAATAGAGAATGTGACAGTGACTTAAAATTTGATGGCAAGGTACACTTAATTATTTACTGCATAGATAACAGTCAGACAAAACTGTTAGAGAGACCGTTCTGTAGAATTATGCGCTTCAGAAAGGACCCCATTTCGTTCTAAACTCCTTCTGAGAGAGGAGCCTAGGAGTGGCTTGATCCAGACTTACTCCCAGACTTGGTCCACAATTTATATCTAAAGGAGTGTATATATACTCAATCAGTCCTTTCTGTCACTTATCTAAGATTATAAACTTTCAGTGCACTTATTCCCAATTCAGTCACTGCTATCTGATGCTGTAAGGATTCCTTCAACCTCAAAGACTAACCCTGAGAGGCATCCCTGCTCAAGGGGAGGTTGTGGTGTGCAGCCAACTGACATACAAGAGAGTTCAAAGGGCTCTTGGGCTACTCATTATTTATGGGGTAAGATGATTGACTCATAGTCATTTTTGCATACCAATGGCAGATGTTAGTTTCTTCCAAATTTGTTTTGAGTTGAATGTTTGCCAGCTCTGTGATTAGCTGGGTGCATTGCCATTAATTAGCCCATGGTTATTATGTTGTTATTTGTCTCCTCCAAATCCACTTTGACCAGACTCATCCATCACAACCACCACTACTGGTTGTCACTCGAGCTGGGTTACAGGAAAATATTAGGTTGGGATGGGAGGTAGGAAGAGTACACAGTCACAGGCCTAAATACTGTCTTTAATAATCTTCTTTTTCTATGTTTAATTTTCTGTTCTTTTCAGGACTGAGAGCTTTTTAAATCATGTAGTTTGATATTTTTTACACATAGCTTTCTTTTTGACCAAGACAATTAATTTTAAAAATCTTTCAATCAGACCTTTTTGGTTTTTATTGTAGCGGACTGTCTCCATTTTTTTGATTATTGATGTGATGGCTTTGCAGAGATGCTACAATTTACCAGAAAAGTGGATGGGATTAAAGAAAGATGATGTAAGCTTCAAAATTATAGTAAAAAAATATGTTGTGCTGGGTTGTTTGCGATAAGTTTAATTTTCTTCACAGTGGCTAATATAGGGCTATGTTTGGGATTTGTGCTGGAAACATTGTTGACAGTACAGAGATGTTTTCATTGTTCTTGAACAGTGCGTACACAGAGTCAATTCCTTTTCTGCTTCGTGTACCCTCTCACTAGAGAATAGACTGGGGTGCACAAGAAGCTGGGAAGGAAAGCAGTTGGGAAAGCTGAATCCAACTGACCAAAGGAATATTCCATATCATATGACATCCTGCTCAGCATATAAAGCTGAGGGAAGAAGAAGGAAGTGGAGGACATTTGCAGTGATGACATTTATCTTTCCAAGTAACTATTATGCATTATGGAGCCCTGTTTGCCTGGGCATGTCTGGTCACCTGTCTGCTGATGGGAAGTAGTGAATTCATTCCTTGCTTTGCTTTGCTTGCATGTGTGGCTTTTGCTTTCCCAGTTCAACTGCCTTTATCTGAACCCATGAATTTTCTCACTTTCTATTTCAATTCTCTCCCCCATCTCAACAGGTGGAAGTAAGTGTGCAGCTGTATGGTGCTTAGTTGTTGCCTGCAATTAAACCATGACACTCATTAATGGTTTAATGAATAAAATGGTCCGAAGACTCATATTTTTATTTTGATAAACAGTATTTTTAACTTTCAGACGATATGTATTTTTTTAAGTTTTTAAAAGTCAAAATGAAAAATGGAACTGTCTTTGAAACTGAGAAGCTCTTGTATCTCTTCCTGTTAAAAACAGAAAATCCAGAAAGAGGAATGTTTCTTTAAGGATGTGCATATGTTGAAACCCAGAGATTATCACAGAGATGTTTGTGGAAGGCTGAACCCTGCAGCTGCCTTATGCTGGAAAGAATCCCCCTTAACCAACAAATATTTAGAATTCTAATTCTCCTCCTGGCTGAAAACATATGTAAAAATAATTCCACTACAGTAATAAACAGTTATGGAACACTACAAATATAAGAGCAGTAATGATCATACATTTAGTAAGAAATCTGACCTTACGGCATCCCGTTAATGAACCTTGTGGAGCATTCCAGAGGATTTTTTCCACAGTGCTTAAAAATGAGGCCATATGGAGCAAAATCAGTGCAAAAACTAGAATGAATGAACCCAGCTTGAGGACTAGAACATCAGTTTGTGCTGCCTCCAAAAATGTCCTACAAGGCAGAAAATGGTTTGAGAGGCTATTGGCATATTGCTTGGTCTCCTCCTGGATAATTGTGTCAGTCTAACACTAGAGTGGATGTTGTGGAGGCACCACACTGTCCAAACATTGAAAGTGCTTAGACAAAAGAACTGTAGCAGAAACCCAAGCCCAAATAAAAGTGGAATGAGTGGTGATGAGCAGAGCAGGTCTGGGTGAGTGACCAGAGCTGTCACAGCAAGACAAGGAGATCTTCACGCACATATCTGCCATGCTCTGAATCAGATTTACGGCAACTGTGAAGACAATCTTGCAGCTCTTTAATTCTAGCATACTTTGTGACCTTATAAGCTTCTGAATATTTTGATCTGCAAGTCATCTAGTGGTTTTTCAAGCCATCAATAGGTGACCTGTATAAAACCTTCTACTTGTAGATTTTTATAATTGTTGAAAGTTGAGCCAAACTCTTTTTTTTTCTATACTTTGCTATGCTACAACCATTTCCCATTCTATCCCGGATAAATTATCCTGATGACTTCCTTTTCAATGTGTTAGCCAAAGTACACTGGATATTGCAGTCCTCACACAAGAAGTGATTGAATTAGTACTTTTGGTTTTCCTTTAGATTATTCAAATTTAGCATAGCTAAACGACTCTTCAGTAACACTTGATCCAATCACAAGTTCTACAAAGATTCCATTTGATTTTTTTCAAGTAAGATGTTTACCTCTCTTTGTGTTTGAGTAGAATATTTACCATAAGAACCTATGCTAGGGATAACGGCAGCAACACAAGTTTTTAACACGTCTTTCTAAAAGCATATAATTTTTCTACTGTATAACACTGAGTTGTAATAGATATTTTCCAGGCTTTGATAGGTACAAGAAAAGACGGAAGAGACACTCTTGGTCTTCTTATCTTCTATAAAACTGTGAATATACCTTCAGGTAACAGAAAAAACATGTTGTTTTGGTAGTACAGAGTAAATAGCTATATACACATCAGTGAAGCCCCTATGCTCACTTACTCAGACTCTGAAGCAGTCGTAAATGCTTTAATATCCCAAATAATGGCATTTGTAAAAATAACTTCTTGAAATAATTAACTAATTTTATCAATGTAACATATATTTAACACATACATACACATAAAAATACAGATGTACATATGTGGGCACATTCATACACACGTGCTTTGCAGAAAATCTATACATACAAATATTCTTATTTATGTATGAATATATGTGTGTCTGTGTTCCTATTGTTCCTACAGATGACTAAGCATCTTGCTAGTTCAATAGTCAAAGCTCTCTAAATGATCAAAAATTATCTAGGGGAACAAAGATAACAGTACAATACTTTCTCTTTACTATTTCCAGTCTCCCACTGGAGATCCTCCTTTTAACTTTTCCAGAAATTAATCTCTTGCAAGTGCTCTCTATGTAGATGATTCCTGTAAGCTACATCTTCTCTGCTAAAAAAACATACAAGACTATCTATGTCATAAGTAACCTCATGTAGGTCCACTATTTCCCTTGTAAGAATTTCCTTACTGTGTTCATATCTCATTTGATATTTTACTCTCTTCAGTCTAATGATGGCATTCAAAAAAATAAATTTAAGCACACTGGTGTCTCTAAACATTCAGATGTTTGAGGACACTTAGCACCTATTTATTCACTATTTTATTACTGTCATGAGGGAATTGATCCATTATACTTCTTTCTATAGTCTCTAACATGTTTTCTTGACAAATGAAATAGGGCCTTTGCTGTTATAAAATCAGTATTCTTTCAACTCAGAAGTTATAAAAAGCCTAGAGGTGAGACCTCCTCTTAAATTTCAATAAGTACAGCTTTCTTAGGCCATTATAATCATTGACTAGTTATAAAACTTTTTGCCAGCATTTGACAGAATAATTTCCCTAGGGAAAAATACAGTAACTGTCTAAACTGCTCCATTAAGCAAAGTTCCTCCAAATCCTCCAGTTTCCATCTCCCAAATACATAAAGTGTTTTCCATCTCTAAATGAATAAGAGATGATGAGCAAGTCCAAAAATTAGTTACAACTCCTGTCAAGAGTTTTCCCAGTAGCTCAAAATAGTAAGTTATTGTTAACAGTTAATTCGTAATTAATTGCTTAAAATTGTTAATTTATTTTATGATGTCTACTTGAGTGAGATTTAAAATATTCATCCATGGCATAACAAAAATATCTCAGCCTCTTTTTTCTTAACTTTCATGTAATTTAACTGGGTAACTGGACTAGACCAATCTTACTTTGCCATGGATTTATAAATTCAACACGAACAAAAGCTGGCAGTTGTAAATAAGTAAAAAATATAACTGTGGGTTCAGACTGTACAGTTGCGTAACAGCTATACAGCACAGCACAGGTTTGTGCACTGTCAGCTCCTTCTCCCACAGGGCTTTTTGAAACACTGTGGTTCCGAACTTCAAGGGTTTAGCGTGACTTGATATTTTGCCTTTTCTCACTTTTCATTCTCACTGTACATGATGAGGAGGCTTTAAAATCACCAGTTAAACTGATTTTGTGGTTTGTGACGTACTCTTGGATGCCTGTGGTGGGTTAAGCCTGGCTGGAGCCAGGTGCCCACTAAAACTACTCTATCACTGACCCTCCTCAACTGGACAGAGGAGAGAAAATATAATGAAAGGCTTGTGAGTTGATAGTAGGACAGGAAGAAATTATTCAGTGATTTAGTATCACAGTCAAAAGACTCAGCCCTGGGAAATTACTTTATTAACGATCAAATCAGAGTAAAACCAAATTTTAAAATGCCTTCCCACCCCTCCCTTCTTCCTGGGCTTAAATTTACTCCAAATTTTCCCTGTCTTCTTTGTCAGAGGTGTAAGGGGACAAGGAATCAGGGTTGAGGTCAGTTCATCACACATTGTCTCTGTCACTCCTTCCTCTTCAGAGGGAGAACCCCTCACACTCTTCCTCTGCTCCAATGTGGGACCTCTCCCACAAAAGACATGAATTTCTCCAACATGAGTCCTTCCTATAGTCTGTAGTTCTTCATGAACTTCTCCAGCATGAGTCCACATGGTGCAGTGCTTCAGGAACAGACTTGCTCCAGCATGGACTCCTCACTCACAAGTCCTGCCAGAAGCATGCTCCAGGGTGGGCTTCCCAGAGAGTCACAGTCTCTTTCAGACATCCATCTGCTCCAGCATGGGGTCATCCATGGGCTGCAGGTAGATATCTGCTGCATCTTGGACCTCCATGGGCTGCTGGGGCACAGCCTTTCTGACCATTGTCTTCACCAGGGATTGCAAGGGAATCTCTGCTCTGGCACCTGAAGCATCTCCTCTCCCTCCTTCTTCACTGAACTTTGTGTCCGCAGGTCTGTTCCTCTCACATCTCCTCACTCTTCTCAGATGTCACTGCACATATTTGATATAGTGTGAGATTATAAGAATTAGGAATATCACATTATTTTAAATGTAGAAAGACATGTTTATATATACCAAGAGGCAATTGAAATGCTAAATTGGCTGATTTTCCAATATCTGAAGTTAAATTAGGAATAATGAATTCTAAACAAAACCGGAGATTGTGTTAGACTGCATTTTAATGTCAAATTGACCATCTTCTCTCTTCAGAATAAGTGCATAAAAATGGATTGATATACTCTTGTACAGAATTTCTTATTCATAGTCTTGCAGTTAGTTGAATGACTAACAAGCCATAAGATTGAATGTGACTCTAAAGAAAACCCTTGAAGGATTACTCTTACTTATTAGTAAGCATTCAATATATGACAATCAGTTTAGTATTTAGAGGAAATCACATTTCCTAGCCCAGGATACATCTAACAGTTTCAAAACTTGCTAGAAGATGAATATCTCAGACTGAAAGCCAATTTAGACAATATTTATCACTTTATCTACTATGGTGCTTCTGTAGTTGATTTTCTACTCTCTAATTATTCAAGGACTCAATAATTTCCAAACTTAGCTAAGAACTTTAACAAAGGACATACTTCAGTATACCTAAAAAGAACAACCCTTCATTTGTTTTAAGAGCCGAGTTTAAAATAAAAAAAGGAGACAGAGAATCTTTCCTGAGAAAATAGCACTTAAGGTAGAGGTTTCAGAAAACGGAATGAAATAAGCATAGACTGTTACAAACTTTCTTTCATTTCACTGCCTTTGTTGGAGTCAGCATTACCACTCAAAAAAGAAGTTTATTTCAAATGTTATTAGCTGTGTTCATTGTTGACAGTAAACTTTTACATATGTCATTCAAGAATGCTAAATATAGGGCAATCAAATACTTCCCTGACTGGATGTCTCGATTGCTCATACAAAGACACGAGTAAATTTGCACAATTTGTTCTCAGTTTGTTGTTTGGTTTGGTTTGGATTTTTTTTTTTTTTTTGAGGGGAGTGGTTGGGGAGGGAAAAGCAGAAATTATCTTTCTTCAGTGCAAAGCACCCATCACTCATGCAATGTGTCACCTCTGCTTTGAGAACTTGAACATGGAATGTAAAAATTAGAAACAAAACTTGATTACTGAAAACCTAATGGGAAGCAAACAAAAGACTGGTTCATTTGTGATTTGGTTTAAATTTAAAGTGAGTTATGAAGTAAAATTTTTCATCTTTCCATATTCTAGGAAATCAAATACATATTTTAAGTCTCAGTTGCATAGAATACCAATTCACCGCAGTGAAACAAACGTTTTTCTCAGTTTCCAAAATTTCATGTTTTTCTTTTGAATATGGATTGTTGTGGGAAGCATGAATGACTCAAGTCCTTATACAGATGTCCAAATGTGAAGCTATTATTACATTTCATTTACTTTAATAAGTAAAGAAAACAAATCCCTGAGTTTTAATCTTTGACATGACTGAAATATTTTATGGAAACATACCAGAAAGATATGCTCTCACTGCCAAGGAACTATTGATCTGGCACCATAAACAAGTGAACTTTCTGTCTCAGCTCTTCCTTGTTTTTAAGTGTAGAGATGAGCTGAGGCAGTGATTTATCTGGGCTAGGCATATGCAGAAGTATTCTTAGATATCAGATACAATGTGCATTTCTAGAAGAAAGGACTTGCTTTCACTTCACCAGTGGTCTTGATGCTCATCCTCTGCAACAAGCTCCAACAGGTATCTGCGTCTGCTTTGAGGAGAAGCAGTATCTCTCTCTGATTGTATTTTGCTTTGAAGATGCCTAGAGTCCTGAGTCTTTAATTCCTTTGGTACATCTGGCTCATCTGCAGTCTGGTTAATTGATTGTGCAGTCTAGTAAGTCTGAATTTCCCACTTTCCATTTTAAACTCCTAAACTGGGATAGATGACTGGTTGTTTCACTTGCCTGTCCATAATCATTGTGCATTAAACTGAGATAAGTGGTTTTCTGTAGGTTAACTTAAAACACTGGTGCCAGACCCAATTTCGAAATGAGCTGCAGCTAAAAGTCCAAAGGGCAGTTAAGTGGGTGATGTTACAGCAGAGAGTTAAGCACAGACAGACTCTGTTTTGATACCTAAAAGCAGATACAGAGTCTTCTTAAAAGGGACTAGGATTTGTAAAGAACACCAGACAAATCTTAGTAACTCCTAGAGTACTTAGTGTAGTGTTATAGAAAACACCAGTCTGTTACCTGAAGGCAACTCTTAGTGGATTACCAGGACTTATGTGTCCATTGCAATACCAACACAGGGTGATGACAGTAATAAGGCTGCCTTTGGTAGTAAACACTCTGGTCATCTTGAGCTACATATTTTAGTACAGAATAGTTTTTGAATCACAAGGAGGCCTTTCAAAACCATATAATAAGTTTTATTAAAATTAGTACACAATATCCCTCAGAGGCTTTTTGTTTGTTTCCTAAAGTCTACAATGAGCTGATAGGAATGATGTGTACAAACTAGATTAAAAGATTCTGTCTGTGATGAGTATTTTCTAAGCAGACCCCTTCACAGCGTATTCAGGTGGTAAGCAGATGTTAACAGAGAAGCTTGGTTAATCTCCTTGGAGACTGGGAGTCAGGAGCCACTGTTTCATTTACAAAATATTTTGTCCTAGTGGCATATGTGTTTATTTATAGAAAGCATTTGTAATAAATTTTTTGGGTGTATTTTGAGGATATTATCTCTCTAATACAAATCTTTCTCTTTGTCCCATTCTGAAATATCTTGTATTCGTAAAATTGTTTGTAGATTTTCAATTTAAGATGCAGCCGTAGTCACCTTATGAGTTCTGGACAGAATCTAACGAGTTGAGTCCAAGCAATTGCAAAGAATATCAGATTTCTTGTATTTAGTGCACTCATAACTCCTACCTCTTATTGTAATCGAAGTAGCAATATTTATTGAACCAGGCTCATTAAAGAGTGAACTTATTACACTTTTAACCCTTATCCATGTACAGAAAGAACAATCATTGTCTTGGTATATCTACACTCTTTACATTCCAATGAGATTAATTACTCTGAGATTATTATAATTGAAATATTTTACTATGGATAATAGAATAATAAAAAATATATCCTCCCTCTGACATGGAAATCACACCGCACTAAGAAAGCAATCTTAAAACTTAAAATAAGTTTCTCTTTAGCTGATTCAAATCAGTATTTACATCTCAAGTGCACCTTGGAGACCACTAAAGGCAAGTGTGATACATACATGCATCCACATATATATGTATTTTCTACAAACAACATCAGGTACATAATGAAACAGTAAGTAAGACCTTTCCTTAAAAGACTGGGGCTGATTTAGTGAGGAATCCTTCTTTGAGTTTTTATTTGATTAGCGATAATTACTATCTAGGTGCTAGATTTGTGTTTGTATTTGTTGCCACTTTTATGTTTAAAGCTCTTCTCATCTACTTTCAAAGCAAAAAGTGTATATCCAAAACACCTTAATAATTTTACAAAAGTTGTTACTTCCAGCATTGGACACAGATTATGTGGAAGAATATTTTAACAAAGCACTGACCTGCTATGGAATGAACTCAGTGTTATACTGACTTCTTTGGAACTCTGCAAGTGCCTGGACTGTGTTCATCTATGGTAGTATCGGAGCGTTTATCTCTGTTAGTAAAGGAAAGAACTTGTCTGATAGCTTGTCAGATACCGTGGTGAATTTTTTCTCCCTCTGTTTCCTTTTTACAGAGTTACTGTAGTTCCTGGTATCTAAGGGCAAAGGTTTTCCTTTATAGACAGTAATAGCAGTATGGGAAACAACTACCTCACTGACAATTGCAATAACTTCTCCCAGCATCCCGACCTCACAACAAGCTTTTTGAATTATTCGCTTTCCAAATCCAGGGGTTTATTTCTTTGTGTCAGTATGAACCATTGAGAGAATGCAAAACAAGGAAACTACAGCAACTTTTGTTTAGACTGTAGAATTATTCAATTAACAGATTAAAAATTAAGATTCAGTATCAAAATGGTTCTCATATACATGCTGTGCTTCCCCCTCTCTCCACCATCCCCTGAGCAAATTAATTTTGATTTATAAACGTCATGCGTTTTGAAAGTACAACAGAGGTGCACTTAACAATATTGGTCTATTTTTAAACCTATAGTTTCCAAAAGAATTCTTAGTGCTTAAAAAAATGACTCTAATTTCACTGATAATATCTTTAGGACTAGAATGGACTTTTGATGTGCATTCCCTATTCTGGGTATCCACAGTGAAACTGTTCTGTAAGCTTTGCAATAGTAAATGCACAGCAATTCAGAAGGGTAGCATAAAACCTTGAGTTCATGTCAGGGTTTCTTGGCCTCTCCATTCTGTATGCACATGCTTTAGCTTTCTGGTTTTCTTTTGCAATTTGAAAGCTTTTTATGTCATGTGGAATTAAAGAAATTATATTATCCTACATGTATGAAAAACATACAAAGGAAAAAAGTATATATGTATATAAGCTTATGGCAAGAGATATCTAACTATTACTGAAAAGGAATTTTAAAGCAAAGTATTTGAATAAATATTGCTAATCTAAATGCACTTACACAGAGCTTAAATACTTAAAATCCAATTGCAGCTGAAGGCTCACCATAACACACTAGGAAAATCTGATACATTTTTTCTTAAGAATATAAATTTAAACATACTAAACACACTTGCATAGCGAACCAGTTTAGCTTTCTCCAAGGAGAAACAGAAGAAACAGACCTGATATTTCATACTCAAAGGAGTGGAGTGAATGTAAGTATTGAAATATTTAACATTTAAATAGCTTATAGAATTACAGTAAGGAAACCATACTGAAAGATAAACTTAAACAAATCTTGTAACAATATCTTATACTTTTTTGCCTTCTTTACATTCATATTGTAGTACCTATGCATCGAATTATGAAGCAACACAACTATGGTATAAATGTAGTAGGAAAATTTATTCCATTATTATTAGCACATCATGCTTGTTCCATCTCTATGAATTAAAAACAAGAAAAATACTTTATTTGTAAGTATAAAAGAGATAATTAAGCTGTAGAAGTCAATACAGTATAAAGTCAAATATGGAAACAGTAATAAAAAGAAAACTACCTATATCAATGCCCGCTTACATATGTTAGGAAAAGACTACCAGATCATATGTTAAAGGACAGAAGTCATAGAGAAACACAGGATCTAAATTAGCAAGTTGCTATGTGGGTATATTTTACAGAGAATTACACCAGTCGCTGTGACGTTCTTATCTACACTTCACAGCAGAGGAAAACTGCAAAGTCTCAGCCTGTTTTCACAGTACAGTAGTATCACTATGTATCGCAAATGTAAGCCTTGATAGGTTTTTTTCTTTTTGCCAGTTTCACGCAAGCCTGCCACATTAGATTTACATTTCCGAAATGGTAATGTGCACAAGCACGTTCAAAGGGATTCTGTCAATGGTTTCATATAGAAACATGGAAATCTGATACAAAGAAGGTGAGACAGTATGTTGACAGGGTAATGCTTATATTTCTCCAAGCAAACCTGAAATAGGGAAGCTACTGGCAGTTTTTAAATGGGTAGGAAAGTAAAGCTAGTCTGACCAATACGTTTTCATGCAACACTGGAACTAAGACACAAAGAGAAAAGATTTCCAAAGAAGTCATTGGCGCAAAACTAGTATCCACAACACAAAAGAGCAAGACTAATGAATTAAGAGTACTTATTGCATTAATTTCTAATGAATTCTCATTATTGTTCATCCTTATGTTAAGTGAGGTATTCTCTTTGCACAATGTCAAACATCCATGCTAAGATACAAAATAAATAGCTAAATGCTTTTTATTATTCCTTTTTAATTATTGATGAAACACTGGTAACTTCTCTATCAGTAAGGGATTACAAGATTAGAAAACATATGCTTTTTTCTGATAACTTTTTTTATTTACTTTCTTTCTAATTACAAGAGTAAAAAAATGGAATTTCAAAGTCAAGGCATGATTATTTCTTGTTCTAAGATGCTTTCATACCTAGGTTTTTACTCCATGCAAATGTAGCATAGATATGATTTTAAAAATAAAGATAGATGAAGCAGCCTCTGACACATGGAATGCATTTCCCTTTGTGCTTGCTATTAGCCTCTTAATAGCTAAATGATCTTGAAAGAAAAAAACTGTCTTTATCTTTGAACCGTAACATAAAATAAAAAGAGCAAGTAATGACTACTGCTAAACTGAGGCACTGCGAATGAGGCATTGGGTTATGCAAGTGGAAAAACAATCTTCATGTGGCTTGGGTGGGTCTCTTTAGTCCATTTCAAGACAACACTACAATACAACTACTTTAGTTCAGATATTTATAAGGGAGATACCTAAATTTAAACTAGACAAATGACTCAATGCTTCCTGTCAGATGAGAGAAATGGGTTCATACAGAGCTGAGTCAATTTGATTTATTTTAGTTGTTATTTTTGTGGATGACTCACCTTCTTAAAACAGGTGTTTCAGTCCACTGACTATAAAGACAACCTAGGGCAGTTATATCAGACTTTAATGTCTAATTTTTAGATATTTAAGGTTAAGCAGGATTGATCTCTTCCTTTATTACTTTAACACTTCATCTTTTCTTCCAGGGCTCAGCTGTTAATGCTCCAAAGATCAACAGCCAAACTCTGACGTGGCACAAGTATATGCCCTTGGGTCAGGGTGCCAAAGAAACAAAAAAAATGTGAGAAAGCCTGCAGAGTAGAGCAATGCAAGTTATGATTTAGAGTTACAGGCAGAGGTAGAACCATGAAGATGGAGAGTACTAGTAACTCAAAGATTCAAAAAAGAAAAGCACCAATGTAAAAAAGTATAAAATCTGAAATAGAAAAATAAAAATAAATTCTATTTACTACCTTAGGAAACAGTTAAATGCTAGGTTATCTTAGGTATGCACAAACCAGAAAACAACTGCTATATACTTTTAATCCTATTTAAGAGACTCTTCATTACAGTTCTAGGTGGCTGTAGCCATCTGAAGTTTGTCAATCAGAACTGCAATGGAGTAACAGGAATGAGATATAATTGTAAGGAGCAATGAACCACCAGAGCAGTTGTCTCAATGAGGCATATTGGTTTCATTCTGAATTCCAGCGAGAAAATTGACATTTGAAATTGCTTCTCTTTAATCTGTCAGAGATGATGCTTGTGGGAGGTTCATGAAAATGCCACAGATACAATGCACACAGCTATTAGAAAGAAAAACAATTTATAAGTTCTTTCAGACCAAGAAATAGTATGTACAATACATACTGAAGGACTGTAATACAAGCACTTACCTTAATAGGCTACAAAGACACCAAATCAACAAGTTCGTACCCAGCAACTTGACTCGTGGAAATTTTCCATTAAATTACTGAATGTGATGGTGAATGTTCACTTATCTGCAGAACTGTCTGAGCCTTTCTAAAAATTCTACTCATTGTTCAGAATTTTCTTTTCTTTGAAAATTTTCAACTCACATTTTTTTACTTTGGAAGTGTCTCATGCTTATAAACATGAATAGATTTTAATTTTATGTGGTTTAAACCCTTATCACTTACTATGTTGAATTCTGGAAGTTCCTGTTTGTCTTTCACTAGAAAAAGAGATTTTGTGCTGGATAGTGAAATAAATTAATTTCTTTACTGTTGATCATCAACTTTTCTTGGCCCTCCATAGTGTTAAGTAAACCTCCAGAGACAATAATCTCTGCCAACATCCTGTCGTTCCTTATAATCTGGCCATATTTAAAATTTGCATTTACCAATTCTTCCATTTAAATAATTAGTAGAAGTAGGAAGAGTAATTTTATATTTTTATTATAGAGCCATAAATTCATGATATTCTGTATATCAGTGTATTATTATTTTATTAGAGTAGAAGATCTCAAATCTGTTTGTATGTTTTTATTGTTGTTGTTTTCTTTTTAAGTGTTTGTATGCGTGAGATTAGTTTTGCGTAGCAATACAAGCATTAAGTCTTTTATGTGGCACAGCATGCCTGATGGTTTTTGGAAACAATTGGTGTACCATTAATGGAATGAATACCAAAAATTTGAACCACAATATTAACCTGTTCACCTCTCACCCTTTTTCGCATTTGATTAGTTTCTTAGCAACAAAAAGTTTAACCATTTTTTTGTTGAAATTTCATGTAATTGTAATATTTTGTTAAATTTTCATAAGGGTAAGAGGTGTAATTAGAAGTAACAAGATGTGAATCTTGTTAAAACACTGGGAATACATTTATCCAAGATTGAGGACTGATTTTTTTATAGGTTATGTTGGGTCATCATTTAGATACTTAATTATTGTAATATGAGTTTACTAATATTTTTTTAGAGTTCAAAGACTATTTTTAATTAACAAGGTCAGATGTGACATGGATCATCTAATCTGATATTTGCCTTATTTTAAGAGAGAAACATAAGATCACTGGCATTATCCAGACTGATATTATATTACAAATTATTTCATTTAAGATTTCATTTCTTTATGAACAGGTCTTCAGGATCAGTAGATACAGCTGACTTGGTAGTGAATTTATTCGTTTCAGTAGGGAGAAAGAAAGAAGTTGAGGATTACAATAGAATGTTTGTAACATTAAAATAAAATTTGACAAAACATCAGGGACAAAGAGAGACAGACAGAAGATACGGTCTTTTAAAGTATTAGGTTTCTTATACTATCTGTGCTTAATTTCCTTGGGAAAAAAATGACAAGAGTTAACAAGGTACCTCCAAACTGAACTTCTAAATTATGAGAAGCACCTTTATTAGTGTTACTGTCTGTGGGTATCAATAAGATCTAAAGCCTGACAACCAAAAACCAGGCTCAAGTTCCCTCAGCAAGACTCTACCTAATCTGATTTCTATCATTGTGCAACCTGAATTTTATTATTATTCAGCTGTCTTGATTTTACAGCCACCAAGAAATCTTAAAGTCAACAGATTACGTAGGCATTCAGGCAACCTGTGAGGGCTAGATGGAGCCCAGAGGGAAGGTTTCATTCACTTTTGTCTTCATTATGCCATCCTTTTGCTTTACTTTTCATTTATTGTTAGCATCTAGTGTTTATTCATCCATTACTGTGGATTTGTTTAAGGGTTATTTTTTTTTCCTAACCATATATTAGGTTTTCAATACATTTGCTTTTGAAAAAGCTGCAAATTACTTGCTGTTTTTTCAGTCACAGTCACAGCAGGTTTAGAAGGATTCTAAACCAAAAAACAAGCCAAATTTTTTGGCTAGTAGTAATGTTCTGGTCTATTCTGGGCAACAATAACAATGTTTAAATATAGACTGGAGTTTAGAGGTTGTCATTTTAGTGCAGATTGATTGTATGACACAAGAAACAGATTTCTTTTAAAAATTAAAACAAAAAAAAAGTAAACTTTGTCTCCTGCTAAATAAGATTAAAACAAATCCAATTTTTCAGGCTGGTGGGGAAAATAATACAAGTAGGTAAGGAATCATCATCAAAGATGTATAGAAGAAGGAAGAAGCTTGATAATGGGTTGTCAGCTTAGTTTTGAATTCTTGTGAATTTGGCTGGGATCCAACTGGACAGAAGTGCCTTAAACTGGTCTGAGATCAGCAGAGTGTCTTTCACTTCTTTTGACAAATATGATTCTCCACATGAAGACTCCGGATTAACTCTTGTGCCATGGAAAATCTACCACATCTCAACAGGCCAGATGTTGTGTTTATGAATGGATATCTGACCAACAATTTCCATTCCCTCCCTTGTGGCATCCAGCTGCCCAGTCATGAGACTTGTGTAAGGAGCAAAGCTGCAGGCAGTTCAGAAAAATGTTCAGGTAGATCAAACCTGGCAGCCTTCAGTCCTGAGGCCTTTCAAGCTCAGTATGAACTTCATGGGCTGCTATTAGCATTGGGTTGTACCAGATTACAGGGCAAAACACAAGAGGGTCACAGACTAGTGCTGAGCATGTCAAATTCCTCTAACGTGGGGTTCTGGACAGAGCTCTGGGAAAGGCTCGTTAGGAGTACAGTGACAAGTGGCATTTGTTGTACAAGCTATGAGATATGAGTGCAATAACCGAATCTTTTTGTGTGAATGGCCCAGGAAACACTGAAGAAGTTGAATTAAAAAACAATCGCCTAATACTGAAATGAACGTGAATGGAGGTATGTTATGGGGTAACATCTGATTTAAACTTTCAGGCTGAAGGTTTCTTAGAAACATAAGGAAATAAATCACACAAGCTCGTTATTAAAATGTTTTCCTGAATTCACTTAAAATAACAAACACAGTAACTCTTTTGTTTTTAACCTTGCGAGGTTTCACCTAAGGAGGTGATTCTTCTGAGAGATTTAGCAGTGTGGAGGAACTTTAAGAGGTAATATTTGGTGGAGCCGAAACACCATGGTACAGCTCAAGGTAGCTGCTGTTTGTTTCAGACCACAAACCACATGGAATGGAGGACTTCAATCCAAGTACTGTAAATACCACTAGCAAAGAAATGGAGCTCCTAGGACAAACAGTGCAGATTTACTCTCCTATGAAGAACAAGCAAATGTACCTTCTGCTTTTTTTTTTCAGTCTTGCAGACACACCTACCCTGAGGGGCAGGTCTCATGCTGCACATCCAGTTTTGCTGAATATCACAGTCTTGAGGAGTTACCACAAAACAGGAATGGAAAACACCCTCCTTCTCCTACATCCTTATGCTGCAATCCAATCACAAAACCAGAATAAATATCTACTTGAGATATATATATCGAGACTTTTCTAGTAGGCATTCAAAGCATCTTTCTCCACATGCCTACAAGGAGAAAACATAGAGTTTGGTAGCTCTAAGAAGGGCATATCTCTCCTCCACTTGCCTGGAAAAGGGAAGCAGATTATTGCACACTTCTGGATGATACACTGTGGACATTGGCTTCTCACCTTGCACCCCCATGCACACAATGTTTTGTCAGCCAGAAAGAGAAACAGAAGACAAGCTTTAGCCCTTTTGCATCTCTTGCATTACTCCACTCTTTTGCTCACAGGAATTCCCACACTTTAATGAAGTACCAGCCTTCATTCTGCTGACCAGAGTAATGAGAGATTTTACCCTCAAGTGACTGAACATCCAAGGACAAACTAGCCTTTGCTGCCAGAAAACCATTTACTAGAAAACAATTTGAAGTAGCAGCTGGAAATAACTTTCCAGATAGAGAGATCATTCATATCTATAGAATTTAGGAGTTTCTCAGAATGGATTGTTTGTCATCAAATGAATAAATCTACACGAAGCTTTTTGTAGCGATGCACAGTAAACCAGTAAGCAGTTATTTTTCTCCGAAAGCATTTAGCTTATGAATACCAGCTGCTTATTTCTTTACAGCAATAATAAAGTGCCAGGTTTTTATTTATGGCTCAGCATGCAGCTTTTTAGCAGTTGATAAATAGCTATTAATAATATTTAAGAATAGACAATTACGTACTATGCACATTTGTTTGTATCAAAGAAAAGATGGAAATACCACACAAGGAAAAAAGTGGCTTTGTGAAAAACACTTAAGAAAGATAATCTGAGATCAAAATTGCCTAATTCTGATTTTACAGAGGTGAAACTCAGAATTAACTATACTAGAATGACATCACTATCATCTTTGTATGAGATAAGATCCACAAAAAAAAAAAGCAACAAAATTGACATATAATATATTAACTCTTAGGAGTATTACAAACCTAAGGAAAGATCAAGAAAAGTTCACAATACTCCATCCTCAAAATATTATTCTGTCCTACCTAGAAGGTTTTATAAACTAAATAATATATTTTATTGATCATCAAACTATAGCATTTTCTTTAAAATTATTTTCAATCAAAACTGCTGGACATTCTGCAAAAGATGCAAGTAAAATAAAATTGATCATGTACTTCAATTCTAAAGATCATATCCAGAGAAAGATAAAAGTTCATGATTTGGTGAGGTAAGACAGCTCGTTTTACAAACACATACATATATATCCCTCTATATAGATTGGATTACGATTTTTGTCCTTTTGTTATATGTAGAGAAGAAAGATATCTCATATTTTGTTTTCAATGGGTAACTTGCAAAGTTTAAACACATGAGATAAAGATGCAAAGGAATCTCATCTTAATAGGATGGCCAGAATTTTCAGTTTGAATTCTTAGCAGTTCAGGAAAGAGACTTTAAAAGGGTCTCGATGAATCAAACCAAAACAAAATATAACAAAAAATAAACAAGAAAAAAAAAAGACTGCCTTGAAACTGTAAAATAACATTGGAAGTACATTTGGATACACACAGAAAGAGAAAAGATGACCACATGAAAGGAAGTTTTTGTATTTGGAAGCACTATCCTAAAGTATTGCGTATAAAAACCATGCAGATTTGGCAGCTTTCAGTGCTTTCTAGTAGCTTCATCTGGACTCAGATTATCTTTAGTTCCAAAAGGAACACCTTTCTGTTAACCCATCCCCCAGTACAAAACGCTGGAAATCAAAATTCCCACATAGAAGGAATTCTACTGCCATGATAATTTCTTTCTATGGGAATTAATTATGAAAAATCAACAGGGAAATACATATTTTGAATACAGAAAAGCATGTCTGGTAAAGAATTACATGTAGAAGAATGTGACCAGTGAAGCAAGGGGACTTGTAATCTTCACTTAACTAATAATAAAGGATCCCATAATTCATTGCTATCTGCTAGAGATAAGGAAATCATCGATCAGATCTGATAAGAAATCGCAGATCAGACACCTGTGAAAGAAGGCAAAGGATCACCGGGAATGGCCAGAATTGGCTCAAATGGACAATAAGGAGGGTACCCTTGTACTGTAGATCAGACACAAGCCGGTACATAATGATTTCAGGAACCATAGTGATTATGTACGCATTGAGTAAATTTAAGCAGTAGACCTACATGCTTTCTTCAGAGGCACTCATGGAGGAACAGCCTCAGTGCTTCTCCAGCACCAAAATTAAAGATTATCTGCTTAAAAATATCTCAGGCTGTGGGGCTGTTTTCTTTGTTTCACTAGAGAATACTGATGCAGGAATTTTGACTAAAGTTGAATAAGTACAGGGGAGAAAAAGTAGGAAGGAAAAGATTAAGCAGAAGATAGGGAAATAGCAACAATTTCTCCTTTTACTTTGCCACACCACCTTTGGAGCAGAGCCTTCAAAGCAAACAGAATGGGGGATGAAGAGGTGTCGTTCTCCAGGCTCAGTACTGTGAGGTTTCCCATGTGAAGGGACCAAAATCTCATGGTACTGTAACAGCAGGCCTGAAGGACAGAGCCATCTGAGCCGTAAAGACCTGTCTGCAGCACAGCCCTGCAGGAAAAGTACAGTCTCCTGACAACTTCCTACTCGAGCCAGGGGGAATAATTTTTTTCTATGTAATTAAAAGATTTACTCCTACCAGGAAGCATAAGTAAGGAACCAAACCCACAGAAATACAAACACAAATTTGCACTCATAATAAAAGTAATGTGGGGTAAAACACAGCTAAACTGAGTCCTGGAGCTGTTAGAACAGAGAAAAAAAACTGTATCGGGTCAGTAGATACTCCTGTATACTTCTTAGTGTGGTTATCTGTACAATGGATAGTAAAACCTTGGAGGACCAAGGATCAAAAAATTACAAAAAAATTACAAAAATCACAATGTGAAAATACTGACAGTATGAATTGCCTTCTTCTGAGTACTATAAGCATGCTAACAGTGCTGCATATCTGTGTCGCCAACAGTAAAAAGACACAGTGCAGGCTGGATCTCTGACTTGGCAAATAATCTGCCTGAAGAGTAGATGGTCTCTAGGGACAGCTCTGGTAAAGTAACGTTAATCTGTGGAGGTGATTAGGGTTGCCACGGCAAATTTGCAGCTATAATGGGAAAAGAAAAAGCTCTATTTTTTTTCCTGAAAGCGCGTCAAAAGCTGTTTACTGCTTAGCACAATAATCCATCAAGTGATCCCTGTGGTATTTGCTAAATCTTCATTAAGTTTAGCGTACTGAATAGTTATGGAGTTTATAAACAATCATGTTAATCCACTGACACAGCAATGTTTCCTTCACAGAATGTTGCAAGAAGCATTGGTTCTGCAGCTGTGAGGAGAGAGATGCAGAAAGGTCAGAGACTGAAAAGGTTCCTGATGCCCAGTAACAGAAATCAATTATTTTCTCCAAACATTTGAAAAATGCATGAAAAAAAACAGAGGGTAAAAATATTTTTCTTCCTCAACCTTACTTATGATACTATCACCTTTACAGGGTTTTCTTGGCTGACTTAACAAGTTCCTTCAGGGTTCTGAATGCAAACTGCATGACAGAAATGAGACGGGTATTAATATTCAAAGGAAGCATTATATCCTCACAGGGAAATTGAGAGTATTCACAGATGACCATGAAAGGAGTTAATTTCATTACTTTTCTCAACCACGATGATTTCATTTCAGCTAAAAATTATGAAGCATGCACTGCTATTGTTCCTGCCTTTCAGAATCATCTGCATGGAAATTGTCAGACAATATGAGGATTTCAGAAAAATGAAAGGAGTGTTTCATTATGAAAGAAGTACAATTGTAAGTGCTTCATGGAACAATGAAAGTGCTATTACTGGTAAACATACCACCCAATCAGAACCACATACATCTAACACAACACAAAAGACTCAGCCATTTAAAAACCCCAAAAGAGCAAGGATATTGAGTAGCCAGCAGCAAAAAACCCCTGTAAGCAAGGACTGTGATGGCAATTAGTTTCTAAGAAGGATTAGTCCCATTGTCATAACTTCAAACAGTCAGACGGGAAAAGTTCAGATTATCACTAGATTGCAGTAATGCCAGCAAGTACAAAAGTCATGAGAAAGACACATAAGTAAAACTAGCTTAAATAAAATGTGTTTCTAGTTGACCATAGAATTCTTTTTAACATAGTGATAATAATAAGATTTCAGTAAATAAAATTTTGTGATGCCAAGCATGTGTTTGAACTAGTTAAAAGATAAAAAATAAAAAAGGATAGCTACGATATCCATTTTATTTCTGGGGAATTTTACAAACCAGTTTATAGTGAACACAATCAAGTTTCTTAAACAAGATCTCACATCTACCAATTATGCCTTTTAAATACATATTCAGTTAATATACAGTTCTGCGTGCAACAAACCACAGCCACTTTTAACATTGTGATAATTCTTTCTGTCATCTGTTAATAAATGACTTTTTATTTCTGAAGTTCTCATTTCATTTTTCTAGATGACATATTTTCCCACTTACGCATTTCACTAGCAAAAGAATATTGATTTATTTCATATAAAATACAGATATATATGTAATTTCACATATTTAGTCCAATTGTAAGGTCTGGAGTAGGACTTTCTTGTATTACGTGCTTATCACATCGAGGTGGCAGCTGAGAAATAAATGACAATGTAAAGAGGATACATTGTTTGATTCAGTTAGGGCCTCACTCTGCTATAAAATTGATTTCTTTTTTTCTCTTATAATAATTAAGAATGGAACATTAATGCTCAAGTATGAAACTGGAAACATAATCCAAGTGAAGGGCAGGTGCAGTCTCTGATCTTGTAGAAAGTTTGCGCATCTCCCATGTAATGTATTAGTTATCAGAATTCTTTAGATAAAAACTTTTTGAGTCTCAAAGTTTCATTTCATTTCATTTCATTTCATTATTTCTCTGTAACATTTCATTTGTCTCTAACCAGGAAGCTGACTTGTGCTTTGCCTTTTGCTCCTCTGGGACATCCTCCTACTATCTTCATCTTTTCTCCTCAGAGGTGAAGTAGGGCACCGAGTATGTTTCTTTGTCCATTTCACACATCCAGAGAGTAGGTGTAAAGTCAGAGCCAGTGACCGTCTTGCAGCCAAGGTGTAGAGGGAACTAGACTGTTTGTATGGAATACAGCACAACAGATAAGACTTCATTAAATGAAAGCTAAAACCTAGTAAATTACAAGCTCTTCCACTTCTGGTAGTGCCATTACAAACAAAATTCTAGGCTAATTTTTAAAAAATTAAAAATTCTGTTGCCCATGTTATTGACTTCACTGAGCTCAGCAAAGATGTGAAATTTGACATCATGTCAGAACATCTCAGCTAAAAATAAAATTGCTAATATTTACTTATCAATAGTATCTCCAGCTAGGAATTAAAATTTAAAGAGACAATGAAAACGAAGATGAGAATTTGAATAAATTAATGTCATAATTTCATAAGGTCAAAATTTCAAGGCATTTGCTTTGAAATCTGGTCTCACTGAGCAGGACATTATGGTGGGTTCAAAATGCAGTCATTCTGGATTTCTGTGACACACTGACACCTGCATGGGGGATAAGAGCCTGTCATACTGATGGTGCTAATGCCTTGCCACCAAGAGAGTCAGTCCGCCATTACAAGTAATCATAGACATCATTAAATCCAATGGGTAGGTCAACTGCTTTTTTCAGGGTCAAATGGAAGGAGCAATTAACCCCACAGAGAGGCACATGTGAAATGTCAGCAGCTGTATTAAACAAGGATAAAAGTAAGATTGCTTCCCTGCTAAAACAGTCTACCTAGTGTCAGTTCCCTCTGGAGAAGGTGTGTGCGATGCATGGAAGGACAAGAACACGAAATGTCATTACAAGGAATGACATTACTAAGACCTGCTGTGAATGGCTGATTTTCAGAAACTCTTGAAGGAAAAACGAGGAAAACATTATGGAAAATAATAGATGGTGAGCTCCAGGTGCAGATGAAAATGCCATATACCAGGGGAACCCTAAGAAGAGCAACTGTCTGTTCTTTCAAGGAACCCCCAAGCTTTCAAGAAATACCAGCTGACAGAGAGCCCTCTATCTGTCATTTCAATTCTGAAGGAGAAGGGAAACTGCTGGTTCTGTAATGTTAAGATTTTAGAACCACATATTACTCTCAACTTGATTTTTGACATGTTTAGAAAACGTGAAGGTCCTAGAAAGTTAATAAGTCATATAGGAAAGAGCATGCTTCAACCCAAAATGAGACCACAAGTAGAGCAAGAAGTGGCAGGCTAGGACTAATTCTGTGTCAGAACTCATTTACTGTTGCTGCTGCAGAATCCTAGTTATTTCAAAAGGGATTCAGTACTAGATTTTAGACATCTATGCTCCAGCTACAGTTTCAACAGCATCTACATGTGTCTTCTAGTGAATCATATTCAAGCACAGTATATGTAGCCTTGGCATTGTGTGAGCGATGCTAATCCTGTCCACATTTAGCTGGTTTGAATCATGCCACTGAAAAGGTGCAAGTGGTTTCCCAGATGAAAATGGTGCTCACCCCTTGATGTAAAAATGTCAGTTACAGGCATGCTCAGCCTTATTTTGGGGTTTGGAACAGCAAATATAAAAAAGTGTGATGTATTTGGGGAGGTTAGATTGTTTTATTATTGTCTTATTCTGTTGGCTATAGAGAGAGACCAGAGGGCACTAGGGATGAGCCATACTTATCCCTAGTGTTGTGTAAGGATAAGTAGGGGAACATCAACAGGGCATGCACAGTTGTTTAGTCAAAGAGAGTGCTAGATACAGCTCTGGTCTTGTGCTAGCTGCCTGCCCCACCAAATAACCATTAATCTTCCCAGAACTCCAATCTCAATCAGAAGAATTGCACGCTCAGTTTTATCACTACATTCCTCAGGAGAATGAGGAGCTACAATTATGTGACAACACCAGAGATAATTAAAGCAACATAATTCATAGTGATGAATAAAAGTTAGATTATTCCTCCATTAATTTCATATTTAATTTAGTTATAGAACTACTACTTACAGTTGTACAGCCTGACCGGTAATTTTTGCTGCATTTGGATAAATCTCAACTGTTACATTTGCTGACATTTTGGTCTGGACTAGAGACTATTGGCAAGGCATAAGCAAGTATACTGGGATTTAAAGAGTGCTTCTCAAGATCTTTGGCTTCTTAATAAGTATTCATAATTCAGTTGATATTGAAGACCCTTACTAGCCTGTAGTGTATTGACCTTGGCTGGATGTTAGGTGCCTACCCAATCTGCTCTATCACAACCCCTTCTCAACTGCATAAGGGAGAGAAAATAATAAGAAAGTCTTGTGGGTCAAGATAAAGACAGAGAGAGAACACTCAACAATTACCGTCACAGGCAAAACAGACTCGGCTGAAGGAAAATAATTTAATTTTTTACCAGTCAAATCTGAGTGGGGCAACGAGAAATAATAATAATAAAAAAATCTTAAAACACCTTCATCTCTTCTTTCTGGGCTTAACTTCAATCCCAATTTTATCAGCAGTGCAGGATGATGGGGAGAGGGGGTTACAACAGTTCATCACACTTTAATTCTACTGCTCCTTACTCCTCAAGGGAAGGACTCCTCATACTCTTCCCCTGCCCTAGGAACACATCTTTCTGGATAAGGAAAGATTGATGTAATGAGTTCACAAATTTAGATTTAAGGAATTTTCTCAATATGCTTAAAGATTATGAAAAGTTGCTTTTAAATCACTGTAGAGAGTACAGATGTGTAAAATAGAAAAAAATTCTTGTCTACAGAAACAAACTTCTAAAATATCTTTAAAAGTTATCATCAAAAAAGATGGAAAATCGTTGCTTTACGCCTATAAATGTGTACAAAAGTATCCTTCATTCCAAAAATAAACACAGCAGCCTCAAATTGGTGACTGATTCCATACTTTAAGTAATTTCCTCTGTAATAAAGAATTTTTCATAGGGAGATACTGCATGTAGAGCAGGAACAAGAAATTCTGGAATTATTTTGGCAGTCCTCAAAACATGATTTAAAAATCAATGTCTGATGATGAGAGACTGAATCAATTATACACCTCTGTGGACCATATCCTATATGAAAAAACCAAATCTCCACTTTGATACAAACCCACAACTCCAGTACTGACATGCAATCCTTTTCAGAAACAAAACAAAACAAATTAAAAAAAAACACAAAAAACGTTACTTTTTTTGTACCTAATTTGCACTTTTAATACTATTGTTTTCGTAAATAACAGCTGAATGCACTTGAAAGAGTGCAACACCAGAAATGCCAAGATGTCAAGCTAATATTACAAATGCCGGTATAAGATATTCTCTCATGCTCTTGTGCTGTAATCATAATCTGAAATGAATCTGATACTAAAGGCACAGCAGGTTATATAATTTCTTAGTAAAAAGAAAGTCAAAATGAATGATCTACTGTAAGCAAAATATTACGATTTATGGCTGCAAACGTTGTTAAATAAAATAACACCAAGGACTGGCTGCAAGAGCAGATCTACTGAATACTTACAGTCTGTACATGTTAGATTAACTCCCACATTTATCTCAGAGCAGTTCAATTGCCGTTCCCAGAAATGAAAGCTTGGAGCAGTTCAAGAGAATGACAGCTCAGTGGCACTTCAGTCACAACATGCAAATGACTAAGTAAGAAGGACCAGTCTCACTAGCATCAAAGAAGTCCTCTTGGTTTTTTATGTCATATAAGGAAAGACTCTTCAGTCAATTCCCCAAGGCTTTAGAAATATGAGGAACAACACAGAGCTTTGTCACTCCCCTTGAATGACCATTTACAAAATTCAGATGCCATAGATAATCAGAGTACGTCATATGTGACCGTACTATGATAAACTGTATGTGATCTTTTGCCAAGAGTAAACTAAGAAGCTTGCAATTATCCATGAATCACTAAGCCTGCTGTTCTACTTGGGCGGAGAACAGGGAGAAGGAATAGCAACTCAGCCTGCATGTTTCCATCATGGCTTTCTCTTGGTCAATTTCTTGCTTTATCAGCTGCATAGTCTGTACTGTATAAGGTGTCCTAGACGTGAAAGGACTTGGTTGCAATGAATCATAGAACTGTAGAATAGTTTGGGTTAGAAGGAACCTTTAAAGGTTGTTTAGTCCAACCCTTCTGCAATAAGAAGGGACATCTTCAACTAAATCGGATTGCTGAGAGCCCCGTACAACCTGTCCTTGCATGTTTTCAGGGATGGGACATCTAGCACCACTTTGGACAATCTGCTTCAGTGTTTCATCACTTTCATTGTAAAAAATTTTTTACTTATATCTAGTCTAAATCTGCCCTCTTTTAGTTTAAAACCATTATCCCTTGTTCTATCACAACAGACCTTGCATTACTGCTTTTCTGTGTGGGAGGTGATGAGGATGCAATGTATAGTCCAAAGGCAATCAAAAGGGATCTTGGGGCAGCTGTTAAGGGACTCTGGAGCATAAGCCATTTTCTCCTCTGTCATTCCAGTTGCGGGCAGTGACATTGGAAGATACAGATGCACCCATTCTATTAACTCATGGTTCCATGGCTGATATCATCATCAAAATGTGGGGGGGTTGATAATAGGATGGCCTACACAGCAACAAGCTTGCAGGTATCTGAGGGGTTTCATCTTTCTCTAAGGCAGAAGAGGATCTTTGATCATGAGCTTGCGAGGCTCGTTGACAGATCATTAAACTAGTGTTGAAGAGGAAGGGGGATTAGCATCAGCCTTGCACAAGACAACCTGAGAGATGACATGCCAAGGTTAGAGGGACAGGGTGCTAAGGAGGACCCTCAGCCTGTGTCTCTTACCTGAAGAAGAAAGTTAACAGCGAGGTAATTCATTTATTTTGTCCCTATCTTTAAACCTAAAAGAACAACAATATGGTGAATTGTGTCTAGGAAGTAAATGTTACAATCCAAATTAATTGGGTAGCTTTGGGAAATCTGTAATTGTGTTAGAATTGTGAACATGGAACACCTTAATTCAAATCTTTCAGGAAAGGGAAAAGTCCTGATCTGAAAGAAGAGGTCCTAAAAAATTGTGACAAGACAAAAACTAGAGGAGAAAAAGCAAGGTGGGAATGGAAAAGAGAAGGTTAAAAAAGAAAGGAAATTGAATATAAACTACAGTAAAGAGTGAGACCTCATAAAGGAATTAAGTAGATCAAACAACAAATACACATCCTAAGAAAATACTCCTCTTTTGATCTATATAGAGCACTAAGTTTTAAATAAAATTACTCATCTAATACAATCACATACACTTTAAGAAAAGTTCTTGTCTGGCCCTCATCAAGAAATCAGACTGTACCCTTTAGCCAGTTTTTCTACTGAAGAATAACCCAAATTCTCAGTTAAAACAAGACATTCTTTCCAACATGGGAAAACCTTGTGACATATTTTTGCATTTTAATCATTACATGATAAAGACAAGGATCATGATCAAAATCCCATCTGTGAAAACCAACTGTCTATTTGCAAGGACAGATTTAGCCTATATGAGGAACAGAATCAATTTGAACACTCTTCCAGAAATATTACTGAAATTACTGTGGGAAACTAAATATGGACAGATATCCATATTCCCAACTTCTGACAAGAACGCATGTGTGGTTAGTGTTGTCTACATTAATTCAAAGCATACAGTTAAACTATGAGTTTCCAATGTTTGCAACTTTTGTGTATGTGTGTGTTTCCAAAAGAGTTTGACAGAATGAGTTAGCAGGGGATAAATACTAATTTTGTTAGTTACTGTCAGTTCATGCATTATAAGATTTACTCATCTATGAGATTATGATGATCCAAAGAAATCTGAAAAATACTTAAAGTCATGAATAATGGTGAGGGGGGAATTAGATTTTATTTAAGAATTAGGGAAAGGAGGGAAGGAATTACTTAAGAGAAGCTGTTAAAATACCCCATGCCTTATTAAAATTATTGCATGTCAACTAATACTGGTACTGCAGTGAGACTGTTACTACTGCAGTACAGAACTACTGCTGGACCTCATTAACTTTGAAAAGTGCTGAGAGAAATATTGGTTTTTAACGTATGTTTAATTCATCATCCTAGGATCTTAATCTAATGCCACAAACAAAAGTAATTAAAACTTTGATGTGCAAAACTGAAAGGGAACACTAAACTGCAAAGATAACAGTTTCCTCCAACTCTAAGTCAGTGACAAAAAGAATACAGCTTTACTTTTCCATTCTAAATATTTTATTACAAGAAGGAAATAAATGTAATGAAGAGAACTCACAGAACCACAAAATTGTCTCAGAGGGGCTTATATATCAGGCATTTTTAAGAGACATATAAATTATTATAGAAGAAGAAAGGCAGATGTTAATTGATCTTACTCAACAAATATTTAATGCTTCTAAACAGCCAGGTCACAGGGATTTTATTTCTCATAGAACAAAGAAAAACGTGGAGAAACAATGAGGTGAAATTAAGGAAGAATTTTCCCTGATTATTAAGAAAATATATCAGAAAACATATTTGAAGAAATCAAGCTGTATTTTAAAGGAAGTCATAAATGAAAAAGCACCTAAGAAACAAATGTTATCCCACATAAGAACTTTAGACAATATTCATTAGGGATCAAGTGACAGATGAAACTCCTAGGAGCATGCAGAGACTTCTGAAAAACTCTGGAAATCAGTGAGGAAAGAGAGTTCTAAAGCCCAATTGTCTGCAAACACTGTAAGTGGGCAGCCAGAGGGGATACACTATTTCTGCAGTGCTGCATTTGATCCACCCCTCCAGGATGAGGTGGAGGTAAAACATAGATAATAGGTGTAGGGAATGGCATCCCTCTGTCAGAGAGGGACGCTATGGTAGGGAACAGTGTATTCCTTTTGAATATCAACGCCTGCACTTTGGAGTACGGATATAAGAGTCCATCCGAAGAACAGTATTTGCCTCAACATTGCCATCAGGGATTTGGAGAGAGACCAATAAGCAAAAGCCCTGAAACAAAAGAACTGCACGGTACAAGTAATCTCCGATACCTGGAGCGGCAAGTAACAACCAAGAGGCCCTATGGCTGCTGCCCAGAAGATGGATTTCACCTGCTGCCTCAGCAAACTTGCCCCACCTCCTCCCTGTTACAGAAGCCAACAAAGAGGAGCATGCGCAGAGAGTCACAGAGGGTCTTCAGGTCACCCAGCAGACACAAGAGGAAGATGAGGTGAGGAAGCAGAAGATCCCCGAATGCGAGGTGGTGCAGGCACAGACGAGTTCTGGCAAGTGAAGCGAGAACTTTTGGGGCCTGTGCAGTTCAGTCTGGATTGCAAAATGAAGGTGGAGATTGGCCACAATCCATGGGAGAGAAGAGGTGTGAGGCGCTGTTGCTGAGCATAAAAGATGGTTCCTAACCAAACCCTGGTGAGATCTCCCCACCCTTGGATCACGTATCATAACTGTTGTGATGACGAGTCTCGACTGAGGACCAGCAGGACATTGTTCGGGGCCTGAGACCATAGGGACGCCTTTGGATCCGTGGTGGTAGCTATAATCCTCTTTCCTCATTTTTTTCCTTCCCTTTTCTCCACTTTGTCTATCGCGTGCAGCTTTACAGTCAAAATAATAGAGTTATAGTCTTTGATCGAATTATAACCCTTTGGCATTTTGGTTGCCTTAATTTTGCGCTTTGAGATCAAGGTAAACGAATCATCACGAGTCCACCAAATGGACTGTGACAATGGAGTAATGAGTTACAAATTTTTAGTAAGTAATGCTCTACTATAATGACAGCCTTGACTATTCCAATTGTTGTCATAGCTTCAGAAATTAATAATCAACTTGAAATTAAATGAGTTGATATGTATATATTTAGTTTATTTTGTAAGCAATTTTGTGTTAATGTTAAAATCAGTGTTATGATAAATTTGTTGCCTGTATTTCAAGTATTATTCTTAAAGAGTAAATATATAGAGTTTTAAAGTTAGGATTGGGTTATTTATGAATAATGATCCTTAGAAACTCTAATGTGGAATAACGTTGGGAATAAGGTTTCATATACTTGAAGCTGAAATGTATAAATATTCATTTAATTAGAATATTCATTGCAAAAACACAAAGAATGAAATTGAAGAGTTAATATAAAGGAACTACAAAAAATAAGCATGCTTGAAATGCGGTTTGATGTTATTCTTGAATGTTGCAAGTGGAATTCAAGAGACAACAATAAGAATAACAAATTGCTGGATTAGTGGGGAAAAAAAAGAACAATTCCTGACCAGTCCACATGAAAAAAAATGTCACTTCTAATCTTAAATTAATCCTTAAACTTGTGGTGCGGATGGAAGGGAGTGAGAACATCGATAACTGGCCTCTTCAAAATGAATTTAACAACAAAATAAGATACTTCACAGCTCATTGATGGAGTCTGGATCGGCGACCCCACAGACTTGGTTTCATAACAAAAGATTTTAAGTGGTGCTCCCAGATCTTTGTTCCATTGATCAGTGCATATGTAAAAATTCAACAAGCCAATTGTAAATTAAATATTAATTTCTTATTGTTACACACAATCAGAAATCTCTGTTAAATCAAGTATCATGGCATAAAAATCAATTATTATAAAACAATGTGAGAAGCTAGCCAGACATATGTCACACGATATTAGGAATTTACTACATTTCTGTCTGTTCCAGGTAAATAATATTATTTTGCTTGTTTTGTTTTTAAAAGCTTCTACCAGTACACATATTTTGTGGTTTATACGCAAGGCTCATCGGGTTTTTACCTAATGCAGGGTGGGTATTATCTGTAACACCTGTGATAGTAACATAGTAGCTCCATCCAAACATCAAGTGGCCTCAAATAAAGAACTATCTCAGTTCTTAAAAAAGTCAAGAATTGATTAATTTCTGAAGAAAGTGACTGTGGAAAGGTAATTGTTCCTCTTACAAAGAGGATTGGTTTGTTTCACTATAAACCTTTGAAGGTTTTTGGTCCAGCACGACAAAAACCTTTCAGGACGGCATGTGTCTAATGAATAGTGGTCGTCTCTTAAGCTCAGTGTTGTAGATTTGTTCAGCCACCAGCTCTAGATATTTGTGCCAACATTCTTAAATTTACTGTGTAATAAACTTTTTAAATTAGGAGGTACAAACTCTAATTTTTAAGCATGAACATTTATTTCAGATAAAACGAAGAAATGCACTAAAGACACAGGTAGATTTAAAAAAAAAGTAATAGGATTTACAGATGTAGACACCTTCACTGTGATTTTCAACAGCCATTGTTTCATTTCTGTGTGGCTCTTAACTGAAGAAGCTATCTGATGACTAAGTTTTCCACTAACATCCCATTTCTATAAATTTTGAAATTGTATGAGTGTTCATACAATCAATTCAAAGCTGGGTTAGTTGTTCTGCATTTAAAAATGGGATAAACAAAATCAAGCACATGCAAAAATGCACATTCATGCTTGAACTTCAAGATAATGAAGACTGTAGGACTTTGTAGGAGCAGCAGAATTATGCAAGAGCAATAAGTAAATTGAATATGCTCTTAAAAAGTTTATATTTGACTATTGGATTCTAGCTAGTGGTTTTTTGTTTGGTTGCTTTTATACATACACGGAGAAGAGATAGTCTGGAATCTAGTTTGGTTTGTGTGATCACTGGATCATTTATATTGGGATCATGAAGGATCACTTACTTTACTCCAAAATCCCAGACTCATATTCATCGTCATTATCAACATGTTGACTTACTTTGTGAACCCAAACCAGGTGATATATGGTAACAGCTCCCTGGGCTGTTTGTCAGGATAATATGTAAAGAAACTCTAGTTTTAAACTACAGAGCTAAGCACGTACCATCCATATCTTCATATACTGTCCAAGCTTAAGGCCAAGGACCTTTATATGCTGATTTGCCTCATCAGTTCTTCATGAGACACTTTTAACCGTTGCCATCTTCAGAGTCCTGGTACAAGAAGAGATATATTTGGCATACTGAAGGAGCCCTCTGAACAATGTTTATTTGCAGTAGAACGTGCATAAATGAGTGACATAGGATCTGAAAATGGTGCTCTTCTGCTTTAATATCTGGCAAGATTGAACAAGCAAGTAATATTTAACAATATGACAATCTGTTCACAGTAAAGAAGAAAACTGTCTTTCAGGGACATGAATGTTTTCTTTTTTATTTGCTAACTGTACATTCTGGTTAAGAGAATAGAACTGAGCTTTTCTTGATTCAAGATCACCTATAGGTTTTATAATGTCCTTATCAGAGAGGCTACTGAGACAGGAAAATAGTTTGAGAAAGACCACTTCAAGCAAGGTTACTTATTTTCCTCCTCTGCAAAGTAACAGAAACTACCTGGCCAGAACAAACTTTTGCAGAGCTTTGGCAACCAGGCAGGGAGAACAGAGTATCCAGGGCAAGGACATGTTCCACTGGTGGCGTTCAGACAGCCCTGGCTGACACTGGAGGAGAAAGTTCAGATTGTGTTGAGGAGGTCTGGTAAATGTTGCATGTTTTGCAAAGGAGAACAGCAGCAGACTTTTGCAAAAAGTAAGGAATAAAATTGTCACAGAATCACAGAATTGTTTAGGTTGGAAAAGACCTTTAAGATCAAGTCCAATCATAAATCTAACACTACCTAGACCACCACTAAACCATATCCTTAAGTGCCACATCTACACGTCTTCTAAATATCTCCAGGGATGGTGACTTCCCTGGGTAGCCTGCTTCAATGCTTGACAATTCTTTTGGTGAAATAATATTTCCTAATATTTAGTTTAGATCTTCACTGGTAGAACTTGAGGTCATTTCCTCTCATCCTATCATTTGTTACTTGGGAGAAGAGACCAAAGCTTGTCTCATAACAATCACCTTTCAGTTAGTTGTAAAGAGCATTGAAGTCTCTTCTCAGTCTTCTTTTCTTCAGACTAAATAACCCCAGCTCCCTCAGATGCTCTTTGTGAGACTTGTGTTCTAGACCCTTCACCAGCCAAGGTCTTTGCTGAGCAATGCAAAACATGAGCAATGTATATGCATCTCATGGAAGTCTCTTCCTTCCAGACATCTGCAGCTCTAGATGTGGGATACCCCATATGTTCTTTTCTGTGATCAGTTGAGTGGCAGCAGTTTTAAAAAGAAACATGTACTTGCACCCTCTTTGTGCACTTCACGTGTAAGTAGCAGAAGAACAGTTTATTTACACATAGCATGTCCTTGTTCTCTCCTTGCCTTTCTGTAAAATCTATGTCTGCAGTGTAAAAATTCTGAGGTCTTCCACCAGCAGAAGGTAAAATAATTATGCTGCAAGTGTATAGCAATGCTGACAGGCTGTAGTAATCACTGTTCCTTTTGAGGGGAAAAGGTAGCATGGTGACAAGATGTGAGAGGAACAGAAGGGAGAAGTGCAAAGGGTTGGGTGGTGTAAAAGTCGGGGTTTTTTTTCTCTCAGAAGATTTTTACTGTGAATCTAAACCTCGAAAATGTAGATATGGATGGTTTAAAAGATATCACAGTGAAGCTGTCAGTGATGTTCTATCTCAATGCAGAGATCTAAAGCAGTGCCTGAACTTACATAACCTCCAAAGTATTTTATTTTTTTCCAATTTTCTTGATAAAGGTACAATATCTGTAGATGTTTCCTGAGATGTATTGCTGCATTTATGTGCTAGTTAAATGAGGAAAAAGCTGAAAATCAGTACACTGCCCAACAATGCTTTTGTGTCCTGAGAAGAAAAAATCACGAGGATCTCCTCCAGCAGAGAGAGGAGATGTGGTCATGGAAAAAGCTGGGAAGGATAATGAAACTCCAGACCCACTCTTACCTTCTGAAACTTCACCACTCCACCAAATCCATTCTTGGTCTCTTCCATTTACTTAAATATATACTGCAGATGCTACAGCCTGTGTTTTGCACATATTGCTCAAAGTCAGAGGAAAACGTCTTGGTTGTAACAGTACTCAGAGGAGAGCGTTTGGCAGACCTTTTCACACTGTCACTGTGTTGCTCTTGCTGCCTCACACACTGTATCCTTCAATTTAATATACTGAAAGACTGTTTTCCTTTTTGGCTTGGTTTAGTTTAAAAAATATCTGGATGTATTTTCCCCAACATCATGCATTCACAACATCTAAAGAATGGAAAAGTTAAAATCTTGAGAACATTTCAGCCTTCCTCATCCACTTCTCTGTAAGGAACTGTGATATACATAACCCACTGAGGAAAAACAGGGGGGAAATCATCCTTTTGTTATAGTTGAATTAAGGCAAATAAAGTCTCAAATGGTTTGTTAAAGATTTATTTAAAAAAGGAAAGCAAATGCAGCGCTGGATGGCCATGAAGTTGCAGCTTCACCAAGGCTCGCAAAAGTTTGGGTAACTTAAGCAGTCTTTTATACCCTTTTTCTCTGACTTGCTGTTTTCGGCAGTTACACAAAAAGGATAAAAACACCTGTTAATCTTAAGCAAGACAAAGCAAAAGCAAGGGCATTATGGCAACATAATATTTCACTAAACAGACAACACTGCAACCTTGAGATAATGCCACGCCTCATTCTTTCTTAAACAGGGTGTTTTGTGCCTGGAACAGTGAGGCTGTTTTCTCCTTGTACCTATTTGTTTAAGCAGCAAATTGTTCTTTATTTCTCACACTTTCTTCTTTTTAATATGTCTACATTAGAGATCTTTATTTTTACTTGTTTTAGTATCAGGAAGAAAATACATGACAGAAACTATAATGTAGAACAATATTACCAAAACTACCAGGAAATATTTTCAACAAGAACAAAATGCCACGTTATTAAAATTGCACAACATATCACTTCCTTAACTTCTTGATGGGAAGTAATTTTAGAGTACACGCTCTTTCCCTGAATTTCATTTCTTACAGCAATTTATTTAAAGTGATTTTAAATGTCTCATTCTGCCACCACAAATTATTCAAACATTTTAATTTAATATGAATTACTTCTAAAATGTAATACACTTGAAATATACAGAAAAGAAAAATAATTAAAACAAATGCTTAAAGATTTTTCTGTAAGTTTGTTCACTAAAAACCTGTTCTATGTAATAATTAAGGAAAAAAAGCCAAAATCTGACCACAAAACAATAAACTTTGAAGCAAGATCTTAAGGATATTTTGTGGCGGATTCTGTTTGCTACCTCTAAGTGTCTACACCTAGTCTACATACATTTCACAAGAGCAATTGAGTTCCAGAGCAGCTTTGCCCATTTGCTCATAATTCTTTTCCTAAACCAGAGAGGCAGTGATTCAGCTTAGGGACACAGAGTTAGGCAGCAGCTCTGTGCTGTGAAACATGGCTGTTTGGTGAAAGAACTGTTTAACAAGACACTTCAAGTCATCTTGTCTACAAGTGATGAAACTCAAAAGCAGGCATTTACTATGAAAACACCCATGTAGTATCTTATGTGGATAAGACCACAAGCAATATGTGACATACTCAAGTGACATCTAGAAAAGCACACAATATAGCCTCTGTAATACCTTTCAGGTGTTCTAAAGTGGGTCAGGTAGTGCCAGGGCCCATGGAAGATGTCACTGGTTTGGCCAATCGTGCCATGCCTTCCAGATTGCATAAAACTGCTGTATCCCTGGCTCTATGTGAATCAGAGGCTTCCCAAGTAGGATAAGAAGAAGGTATGACAGGGAAAAAGAGAGAAAAATGGAGAGTGTTTCTGGTTGGTATTTCTGTTGGTTGATGGTAGCAAAGCTGAGACTGAGTATAACACCAAATTGCCTTCTGCTTATAAACACATTTTTCTGTGGTTGGTTTCAAATCCCATATTGCCTATCAGTTAGCCTTTTGTCCAAACTGAATTAAAACTGATGGCCTAACAGAGACTTTATATAGAGTAGAGTGTCAAGCAGGATAAAACTACACATATACAGGTGGCAACTGTACTATGTAAACGTACTCGCCTTATGAGCTAGACTGGGCCAACTTTCCGACCAAACGAAAGAGCTGCAAACAACCAAACCTAAGTTAGTTAATTTTTACTTATTTTATGGAGCAATGACATCAAACAGTTTTGTTCCTTCTATACAGGGGAAATGTATGGGGAATTGAGGACACATTCATGCACATGTCCTATAAACAGCATTATTCTTACCTGGAGGCTTAAGAGGGAAAACATTGGAATGGAAAACATTGGAACACACACGGCTCAAAGGTCACAGCTTCTGCAGATTTCAGTTTCCACTGTTCCAGCTTGAATGGGTAGTTCCATTCCTGGTTTTTTGGAATGACACATGGTGGTATAATTTCTAAGAGAATCATAACAGTGTTATCACAAGCTGTAATTTTTCTAGTTCATCTTTGGTTTTTTTACAAAGAGCAATTCAGGATCACTACAAGTTATCCAATTATTACTGCTATTCTTTTAAAGGCAAATTTCAGGAAGCCTAGGTTTCACATTTTCAGATGGTCAGGGATAGTTTTCTGAGAGGACCCTTTGTTACATCCTCTAGTTAAGGAAATTTCACTTTGCTAACCTAAGATTGCTGACAAAAGCCGGTGTACTAGTCTATAAATCAGTTGCCTATCACCTGTAGATGAAACCCCAATTTTCTTTTCAGTGTTTTCATCTTGCTAGTAGATTAATTCCTTTAATCATTCATAGAATTGCAGATTCCTTAAGCTTCTGAAGGGAACTGTGCTATGTTCAAAATGAGATATAGCAAGACAGAGAACAGTTCCTGAGATGCTAATCCTCAGACCACTATCTCAAAATTTGGACCATACTATCATGATGGCATTTGACACATTGCTTTTTAAGCTCACTGAGTTCTGTATAAAGCCAGTTGTCATCTGTTTCCTAATCTGCTTATTGCACAGCACGCACACTTAAGCACAGATGTAATTCACAGTTTTGAGTGAGCTATTTTTCAAAAGCAGAATGTTTCCTACTGAAAGAAAACAACAAATGTGAGAAGGAAACTAGCGTAACTGATCCAATATAGTGGTGGTAGGAGGCAAGCAGTGATGTGTAAAAGTAAGGTATTTGTACATCAGTAAGTCAAAAGGTAATATGAAGAGAACTCCATATAATACAGCTGCACCTGATAAATGAAAATGAGAAGTGTCCAGCGTGTTCTATAAACGGAAGCTGTCAGAAAAAATAACATGAAAGCTGTAATATCAAAGAAGTTTCTACAGATTAAATTTATGAACATTGGCAAACCAGCACATTTGATCATCCAGAAAGAATAGGATCTGAACAAGAGTGTAATTGAAAAAAACAAACAATGTGTCCACAAAATCATCAGTTCTTCCTATAATGTTTATTATTGACTTCTGTAGTATATGAAACTAAATATAAAAGTATGAAAAAACACTCAATAGGAAACACTTATTATTCCTGGTCCAATCGCAATGTGTCACATTGAGAATGGGGATATATTTACAAAACAACTTCACAATGTTCTGTTATCCATGTGCATTAATGTCTGTTAAACTTATAAACATTGCATGGCTTAATGTTATCAATTTAGCTCCATAAAATGCTTTGCCTAAGTCTGCAGCCAAATCTAACTTGGCTTGTATATCTTCTACTTCTGCGGGAGAGATTGCCATTCACTTCAAAATCCAGACAATAATGCAAGAAATACTGTGTTATGCATGCAAAGATGCATGCATAACAAATGGCTGCAGCAAGCATATTATGTTGGAGCAGTGCAAGAACAGATGTATAATAGGGGGAAAACCCATAATGAATTAATAGCAGTTCCTCTTGATTCTACAGGAGATGGAAATATATGAACTGTAAGGTCCCTTCCAATCCAAAACGTTCTATGGTTCTATCACAGTATCACAGTATTGTAAGGTTGGAAGAGACCTTTGAGATCATCGAGTCCAACCTATGGCCCAACACCTACACCTACTACCTACACCTACTCCTACTTGTCATTTACACCATGTCACTAAGTGCCTCATCCAAATTCTCTTTGAACACCTCCAGGGATGGTGACTCAACCACCTCCCTAGGCAGAGCATTCCAATGAACAATTACCCTCTCAGTGAAGAACTTCTNATTCATGGATTCATCTGGCTTTTAAGATTCAAGCGGTTTTTTTGTGGTTTTAAAATATGATAAAAAAAAAGTGTTTATAGACTTATTTAATTAATTAAAAACATTTTTATTCATGCTAAAGCTTACCAACATCTAACAACTGTCTTACAGAAAAAGTCTTGTCTTCAGCTGAAAGATTGACTTGGTTTTGAAATGTAAACAGCTTCCAGAGTACCCATCACAATGATATTCAGCCATAGCAAGACATCTCTGAAAACCTGTACTGGACAAATATTTTATTCCAATAACTTAATGCTAGTATTCTGTTATTAAAAAGCAAACGTGAATTCTTGAAGGAATTTCTCCAGGAGAAGTGGCTGGAAAACAGCAATGTATGTCTCTCCTGTCGTGATAATATAAGAGGATAACAAAATGGAACTTTAAACCATAAGACAATTTAAGCTTTTTATTTCATAAAATTTAGTAATTATTTTTAGCCATAAAGTTATGTTCACTCTTAATAAGTGGTCATATTCAAAAGTCATTTGCCAAGTTTAAAGCAGATTAACCTATCTTGGAATAGCTGATCACATAGAATCAATTAATCTGACTAACCAGTTGGTCTTTTGTAACAGTTACTCAAAGGAATTTATATTGTCCAGAACTACAATAAACAGAAATTTGATCAAGTAGAAAGACATAATTGGCTGGACTAGCACTACTCTGGATCACAAACTGTGGGCAGCCATTCATTCCATAAAGCAGTTCTGCACTTAAAAAATACAGTACTTTATGCTTAGTTAGCTCATTTGATTTCATGACTCATTGTGCTCGGTGCTTAATGAAAGCTGTATATTGGCTTTCTTTATGGAAATGTTCGTATGTCTAGGTAGAGGAGGATGCTTGGTACTATTAATAAACAATTAACAAGCCTGGTAGGAGACAATTTTAAATTTGGACTTGTCAAATTCATGGGGCTGAAGACAAAATCAGTAGTTCCAGCAATCTCTTTCTTTGTTTCTTTTTCAAACTTGATGACTTCATGTTCTCACAGGGAAGACCATAAACCTGCCTAGCAAAAGTACAGGATCCATTGTAACAGAGGCTGAGTAAAGAGTGTCTTATTGGTAAACTACAGGTGAATTGAAGTCTGGGACTTTGATCTGGAAAAGAAAAAAGCAACTTTTTCTAAACAGTGAGAACAATTGGAGTTTAAAAATTGTCTTTTGTAATACCAAATATTTTAAGCTGCCACAACATTTGAGATGGGGTGAATAAACTTTAATAATAAATAATTCCCATAGATACCGACAACTACTGTTTTAGACGGATGCTGGTACAGCTCCACTTTTGTTATCACATCTACTCAGTTCACCCTCCACTTCTGTCTGCTAGCTCTGCTGCAAAACTCCCTCCCAACACATGGGAAGTTTATCTGAAGTGCCAAGGTTCAAAACTCATTTTCTGCTCTGATTTTGTAGAAAACAGAATTAAATTGACAAAAGAGAAATGAGTCATTATACTCTGTAACTCTTAGTAAACTTCTAAGATATTTTTGTGAATATTTCACTGTGATAATTATACATTATTCCTGTATGTTGAAAAAAGCTAGAACGTTACATGTCCCAACTCGTGTCTGTAGTATCTTTTGTCTAAGGTGTATACATACATGCTCATTTCCTTATAGTCATTTACACAAAAGCTTCCTTGAGCCAAAGTCCCTTTGCTGGATCTTGTATAACTGATGCTGGATCAATGTATAACAAACATAGATATTATGTAAGTTGTAAGACTTTGTAACTTTCATATCTCCTGTGCAATATGATAGGACACAGGAATTCCAGACAGTAATTTTACTCTGTTATAACTAAGCTCATATGAATTTAAACAATAATTCTTAATAAACAGATGTGTAGGCTGAAAATATGTACTGAGAAATTATGATTGTTCACTTCAGTTAGTTCTGTGGTACCCTGTGTTTGTATTTAAGGAGTTACAGTTTTCCTATAATACTGACTATACATTGAACTAAACATTACCTTTGATTGGTTTTGATGGTTTGGGTTTTTTGTCACAAAAGTCTATGTGCTTCCAGTGAGGTCATAGCCTTAAACTTCCCTGTTGATTTTAGTTTTGCATGTGCAGTTTCTTTGGGAAAAAGTTATGTCTAGAAAGATTTTCTACTTAGTTGAGTTGTGTATGCATTTCATGAACTGAGTTTTGGGTTGCATGGACTGACAGTTTTATGTTTAATGTTCATGGCAGTTGAGGGCAATGATTTAAAGACAAAGACATCTTCTGCTAAGCCCTTCTAAGCAGTAGAAAAATATAAGGGAAACTGCAACCACTTAGTCTGAGAACTCCTCAATTAAAATGATCTGAATACTACTAGTAAAAGAACAGAGTGTGGTTTGAATTTCATAGTGTTATGAAAACTTTCTTATGTTTGCAATAAATACACATTGTGACAAATTAGACTAAGGAACTTCTTTCAGTAGCACTGCTCCAAGATTACTATTTTTCTCTCCCCCAAAAATATTAAGGGAGTAGAGAGGCAGAAAGAGATATGAAATAGGAAAAAAGAGAATCTGTTAAGACTAAAATAATAGTTTTAGCCATTTGAACTTTAAGCTCATCAGCATAATACAAATTGGCTATCCTAGACTCAGCTTTTATCCCCTGGAGTACTTGCCTGATAAGTGAATATTTATTTCAGAAGCAATGATAAAAATAAGGTAAGGTAAATGATTCTCATTACAGTAACCTTACTTAGTTATGAGAAGACTACGTAAGTAGATTCCCAAGAGCCATCCAAAAATTCACTTCCTGTACAAGGTAAGCTCTGTGTGTAAAGGTTGAACACAAAAGAGGAGAGTTACCTTATTAAAGGTACTTTATCTGGCCAGATGACCTTCATGGTCATGTAAACCTTCATGGATAATGAGTTCCTTGAAAGGAATTGAAGAAACATTGAAGAAACTGGGAGCAGAACGGTTGACCTGGAAACTGACATGTACTAAAGATTGGAATTAGGATCTCTAACGCAATAAAATTAAATCGCTTGGTTGAGGAGTGGGAGTAGAGATAGACCAGGCAGAAAAATCAGGAAGTAAAAACCAAGAGGTAGCTGTGAAAGAAGGCAGAATTGAGAATAAAGGATTTCTCTGAAGATGTAGAAAAATTAGAAGCAATTTTTTTAAAAACATTGTTTAGCGTATTCTAAAACAGGAAGGAGAAACCAAACTCGCTACTTGGAGGTGCCACTACTTCTTATATTCTTCCCTAACATAAAGGAATCAAGACACATGACATGAATCTGGCTCTTTGAGCAACAATAACAAAACAGATTGAGAAGAGCTCACTACTCCCTGTAATAAGTGAGAGAAAACACTTTTTTTCAAGATATAACAGCAACTAACTTTAAAGAAAGCTAGCATAAATGAAGTTTCCATCTGCTCTAAGGTAACCTAGGTGGGATTTTGATGGAGTTTCCCCTTTTAAGCTCATTGTATCAAAACCAGCAATAAATCTTAAAGGTATTGCAGGTTAAATCCCTTGTAATATTAGATCTAGTAGCTGAACAAATCCCTCTGAAAGTCAGGAGGATTCACAGTCACAGCATGAGACAAATTTTAACCACTTTGGTGTCAGTGGAGGTTGGAACAATATAAGTCATTTACAATAGTGCACGTAGGTCATATTCATGGAAAGAATGAACACAGAAGACATCGCTCCTATTGGTCAGAGAAGCAAGGTTGTTTACTATAGTGACAAGGTTGACAGATGTAGTTACCTATAGCAAAGACACCCATGTAACCAGGACTGTAGAATCAGTACTCCGTTACCAGTTCTTATGCTATAGAAAGAGACAATCAGCAACTTTTCCCTGGTGCCGTGTACCTCCACCATCCCCATGGCCATGATGTGGAAGCCTACTTCATCCGTATTAGTCTGATGCTTTGTCTCCCAGTACTTCATATCTCTGAAACAAAAGCTCAGAACTTCATCATGAAAACTATGATAAATATAAATTTGGAGTAAAACGCTAAAACATGTTTTCTATTTGAAACAAGATTTGAACTGTTTGGTCTAGAAAACAGGAGCTGGTTTGCATGAAAACGTCTGTGTCCCTAAAGAGATGAAGAACACACAGAAGTCTGGACACACAATGAATAACCTTTGAGCACCAAAATCGCTGTGCACAAGACCAGATAATAAGCTTGATTATGGCCCAGTCTGTGTCTATGCCCTTTGTATTTATGAATGTTTAAAGTGTGTGGCCACTTCTAAATCATTCTGGAGAGTAACCTGCAAAGAAAGTGACTTTAGGGCATAACAAGGTTGTACTCATGAAACAGCTGCTCTGTTGAACCTATTGGTTACATTATTATAAAGGTATATCCTGAGGAGTGTGGAGAACAACAGTGATAAACAGTTGAAAGAAACCATGGATCTTGAAAGACAAGGAAAAAGGGAAATCTTCTGTTTTAGCATTTCCCAGGAATACTGAAGAAGTTACATAATTGTATCATGTATACAATTTCAAACCCCAAACCTGTTAATAATACCCATAACTAGTAGTGATGGCAAAATTGTCTTCCAACCGTTTGTATGTAAGTTCATACACACTGAACAACAGGCTCGTTGGCCTGGCACATTACTTCAGACATTGGAACATTAAAAAGTTCAGTCTGATATCTTGCAACATCAATACTACATATGTAAGATGATATTAATATTAAAGAGAAACACATTATTTCTTTCATTTGATCTGGCATTCTGCCCTTGAGCCTTCGTTGCAATATAGATATAACAGTGTTTAAGCAGCAGAACAGTGCCTTTTATATCTATTAAGAATAAGCCCTTCTTGTAGCTACAAGAGAATATCTTATTTTCCAAATCATAGAATAGTTTAGTATAGGATGAACCACTGAAGTCCATCTCATTCAAACTCCTGACGAAACCAGGGCCTATTGTACTAATATATTGTATTAGCATTCATTATTTCATGTACAGCAAGTGTGTAAGTCTTCACATTCAGATAGTAACGTGATTTTAGTTAAAGACTCTACAAGACAGAAATATGTTTTTTATGCTGAAGTTTGCACAGCTGCTGCCCTTGTAATAGGGCTTAGATCCATGACTAGGGTTTCTAAATACTGCAAGAATACAAGTAATAGAATTAAGCAAAAAACCAAATAAACAGAGCATTCAACATAGAGTCTGGCATTCCAGGTAGTCCTCTAGCAATTATTAGTCATTTTGCCACTGTCTACCAACAGAGGGTCTAGCCCCATAAAGATGTGTAACAGAACTGGGTCTTACCTCTTCAGGAAGATGGGAATTTTATGTGCTACAACAATAAAGAAAATACTATAGAAAAACTATAGTAACGGGTAAGAATAAAGAAATTAGTATTTCTGTGAAACCAAATTCAATTTAATCTTCAGGGTAAATTTGTTTTCAAATAAGCTTTACCAATTATAACAGACCAGCAGACCTTTTTTTGCCTCACACTCTAAGATACAAAACATTTACTTGATTTTAAGCAAGTTTTAGCAAACTAGCAAATGCCAGCCCACATAGAATCATAAATAATCTTGACAACTGAGGCCAAAATGCCATTATTGGTAATTCATTTGTTTGTACATTTCTTATTCTCCTATTAATGCTAGCAGTAGAACTGCCTCTTGTTGACTTTTTCTTCTTTCATATCACAACTTTTCTGCTAACATTGACTATATTAGACTCTTAAAGAGGAGCATGTTCTGACAAAAGTTGTACTTATACATGCATACATTTCAAGTTTGGAGGAACTTGGAGGCAATGTTCTGAATTGAAGGTATAATTTTCTAGCATTGCTGCAAAAAACAACAGAAGAGCTTTTGCAAGATCTGTTAGCATAGGTTCTCCCATGGGCACTAGTGTGTTCACGTTGTTTCTGTAAGACAAGTAAAAACAGAGCACAAGCTTTCTTAGACAGACAGCAGCTTGTGGGAACAGAGCTTTGTTCAACAGCTTCATTTATTTTATCGGTCATAGTAGAGACTATTATTCAAGTCCAGTCTACATTGAGTTTGTAAAAAACCTTCCTCACGCCTGCATTGGAGGAGGCCAAGCAACAGCTCTATAAACCACTGTTGTGCTCCAATTCATGCAAGAGTTTTTATAGTGCAGACAAACATGTTTACTCCTGAGAACTGAAAGTAGCACCAAGTTGTTCTCAGGTTAGAATATATTCCCCATTGTACTCTCAGTCAAGGAGTAATACATGCCCAAGACTGCAAATAGAATTAAATGTTTCTCAATATTGTAAAATGAAACTGAAGGTAAGGTGGAACAACATGGAAAGAGAGTCTTTCTAAGAAAGAAATTTAAAAAATAGGATTTTATAGTTCCGAATTTTGTTGTCACCTTGTTGTAATAAACAGGACCATGTAGGGCAGAGCTGACCAGATTGCTGCATATTTTGCCATGCAGAGCAATCTTAGTTTCCAAAATGGGAAGAAAACAGATGCAAGTGATCATGAGAGGAAATGAGAAGCTGTAGTTAGTATAATGCTGCCTGACAGCAGGTGGCTATAAGATGCCTTCCCATAACTGTTCAAATGCAGGAAAAGAAATGGAGCTACTGAAAAAAATCCAGATTTGGCAGTGTAGTGATCTGTAAAAATGGGATTCAGTGCTATTGATAGGAATTTACTCAGAATAAGTACTGTTCACTGCATATGATACCCAAAAGTCTGGATATTATTTCAGATTCATAAGAACAGCCTCTGGACAACTGTGCAGGTAATGAAAACAATTTTAAAGCTTGCCTGCAATTGTCTAGAATCAACTATTGTCAAACAGCTAAAAATGTTATATGTCGTTCCATCAACCTTAGTCAATTAAGATATGAGAATTTGCAGCCAGTTGGTTTGTTCTTTCAAAAATGTTATTCCTTAAACCTGCTTGACAGAATAGATTCTGACACTCTGCTGCAGCCGGGAGATAAAGAGAGCACCCTGACATTAAGACTAGTTAAGAGAAATTTGTCCTCCTAATTATGCAACATTTCTTTTCAGTTATTTTTTTAAACACATTTCTAACTATTTCATTATTTTCTGATCCTTAACATGAAAATAACCAGCCTTCAGGTATTTTTTAACAGCATTTAAGTAGCATGTTGTGAAAGATTCTCTAATGTTATTCTTTTTTCTTCTCTCAAATGAAAAGAAACCTGCCTGAATGTTTAAATTTATAAACAGGTAACATTTTTCTCCATGTGTTCCGTGTTTCTGATATAAAACAAAAGCAAGATATCATTACAGTTGTACTGAGCAACTGCAAGAAATAAATATCTTTTATGTTGTCCCTGACTTTAACTGTACAGACCCTCATAGTGAAAATCCCCGTTACAGGAAATACAGAAGAGCTGTTAGCAAAAATTAGAAAGTTTTCCATATGTTCCTCTAACTTTAGTATCTTCATGGCATATTTAAGGAGTTTTTTCAAGGCAGTAGATTCTAAAAAACTTTCCAAGTCATTGCAAGGGAAAATTTTCTTGATAAGGCAACTTTTGTGAAAACAAATTATAAGAATTGCTCAACATATAGGAAAATGTTGGATGAAAATGCTCTTAAATGAAGCATTTTCACTAAAAAGCTCATCGTAGAGTAACTGCCTATTGAAAGAATTTTAATAAAAATTATATAAACTTTATTTTACTTTTTAGCAATGTACTCTGAGCCAAGCAGACACAAAGTTCACACTGAATGCCTGGAATTGAGTTAAAGCTCATTATAATTAAGGAAAAAAAATTAAACACTGAGTCTAAATTCTCTGAGAGTTCTATTAAACAGACTAAACAATTCATACTGTTGTTTCATAACAGGTGCTTACTAGTTTGCAAGAAGGTAAGTTTTGCTTAGCTGAAATAATTTCTAGAATTTTTGCACCACTTATAGGTCTGTATATGTATTCATTAAGATGCTTAATTCTACAATTACAGTTTTATATAAGGAGAAAATTTTAGCCTTTGTTATTTCCTGTACATTCTACAAGACTGAACTGAAAATTTAAAATTACCTATAGAATTCTTCATCAATAAGTATCATGGTTACATAACAACAGAAGCTCCAAACAATAAAGCCTTCATTTCCTTTGTTAATATTACTGTGAAAAAAAGAGCTAATCATATTCCAGTCTTGTTTGTGTTCTGAAGCACTGGTAGACTATGTTTTACATATCTCAGTTGATGAATGTGCATGCATTCATTTGAATTTTATTTTTAAGACAAATTTTTTTCCAGGGCACTATTACACAAATACTGCTCTACTCAAAGTGGTTTCTCCCTAAGAGAAATTAGATGCTCACTTGCCATTATTCATAACAGTTTTTTTCATTAGAAAACACTGGCCAAAGGGAAGAATAAAACAATGCACAAATTTCAATTCTTCTGTAACCAAAAGTCATTTGGTATCCAAGCAGTACTATTTTAAAGCTCCTCCCTTAAGGTACATTGCATCAGGCAATGGATAAAACTAATAATATATAAAGAGCAAGACAGCTTTCTCTAGCAGATAAGCCAAGAACATGCAAAAGACTCTTTCAAAAGGCTCCTAAACATGATTGCACAACAGTTGCCAATGTCAGAGAGCTGAAGAGTTTTGCTCTTTCATAATTTGGTAACACTGTTGAAGTTTTCTCAGGTATACACTCTCTGTTTAAAATAAGGGAGACTAATGTTCAATCTGGTTGTTTAGCCCCTGTGTTCCTACAGGAACAGTAAAGTAAACTGGTGAAAATGGAAGACAATATCAGAATAGTAAGAACACTGGATTTTTTTGTAGAAGAGGTACATTCTTCACTCAGACAGAATAGAAAGTGTCTAACAATAAAGCCTATCTACGTACACCGTAAGTACCAGCAGAAAATTGAAACCAATACCTTTTTTTTCCTGTTCTAGTTCTCTAGTGCTTTAAAAGACCTTTCTAGACTAACCACAATGTAAGGAGGAATAACCAAATCCTACTGTCCACCTGACCTCCTTCAGAGAGATAAAAAAGCAAGCCTTTTACTTCTGATGTGCTCTGTTAGCAATTCACAGTCCCCCAGGACTGCTGGACTATACAAATGGAAGAATCCTGCTGTTTTGAGCGGGTACCATGCTACAACAATTATTTTGGTCTCTAGCAGACTTTTGTTACATTAAAAACAGATAGATGAAGCAGTAACCAGCCCCTGGCTTTCCTCTATGCCTCTGGCAGCTGCCACCATCCCTAGAACAGGAGGATCAGATCTGATAATGAACAGACAGTTTTCAGACTATCTTGTGTTACGTTAAAATGAATTTGAGCTTTGGTTTTAAGGTTTTCAAATAATTTCAAAGAGTCAGAGAACAAAATTGAAATAAAAGGCTGTAAAGTAGCCAGCTGAGAATAGATTATAAGTAAAATCCAAACCAGCAGGGAACACAAGTATAGCGCATTGAGTCTGCTGAATATGAACTGTGATAATAATTTTTCCAGTTAGAAACTGCTCACAATCAGGAGCATCTTATGTTAGGTTAACTATAAAGTTACAAAAAAATCTGAGAATTTGGACCCTGCACTAAAAATATGATGGTGGATGTTATTTAATTAGTGATGGATATCATTGAACCTCACCCAATTCTTAAAAGATGGTTGAATTTTCAAGTGTTACAGAATCAGCAGAGACGATCCTAAGGATGGAGTAACCTCGTTTCCAATTAATTGAAATTAGGACTGCACTCTCCAAAAGACTTATTATTAGTGGGGTTTTAAGAAAGTGTTTCAACTCAGTTTTTATGGAAATACATTGGGATTTTCTCCTCAGCTCCACAGAATTACTTGCTATGTGCATGATAGCAATTTCCAGTGGAAATACATTTAATACAAGTCCCCAAATCCTTAGCTTTCTTAAACAAAAATACCCCAACAATATGCCATTTTCTTCTTCATTCTAATAACTTTAGGTATGTCTAAAAAGGAAAACTCTTTCTTGGATCCAACTCCAGTCCCCCAGACATTATTAAGGATCTCTTGCACCCAGGAAAACCCCCATCACTATAAACCCTCCTATTTTTTCCCTAAGTAAGAGACTGGGGAATATTATGTATTTGATGAAGACAGGGAGCTGCAAAAACTTTAAGCAGTATTTCAAATCATAAACCAGACGGAAATTACTTTCACATAATAAGCAACCTATGTTAAGTAACAATCAATGCCAGGTCATACAATCCAGTCCAAACATTGCAGATGATAGTGATCTTGCACTAAAAATAATGCAGCACCACTTCTACCAGACTGCTTCCCTCTCCCTTAGAGCTTCATATTATGTCCTAAAATACACTTCTCTGTGGAGGTAAACTGTTGCTAGCACAGCCAGTGTGCTTTTCCATAGATCATTTTTAGCCAACTGGACCATAAACAAGTGAAAATTGAGGATGCCCAATTTGATTATGTATTAACAAGTACTCTAGTAGTTGGTTACCAAAGAGCAACACAATAATTAGAGTAACATGCACGACTGTACTATACCACACCACAATCTGAACAGCAGCAGCATAGACACACTAGATTCATAATGTTGTGGTTGCAACTTCATCCACCCTTCCACAGACACCAAATGAGTAGGAAGTTCTCTATTCAATGTCAGCTAGAAAAGACACAATAATAGATTGTCATTATATGGCCCTTAGTGGTATAGAGGTGACAGAAGCTGAATTTACCAATAGCAAGCCAGCAGACAAACTGGCTATATAAAGATGAAAGATAACAAAGAGGAAGATCTGCTGAAGCCTTGAGTGCAGAAGGACTGAAAAATGAAATTGATTTCTTGCACTGTTAAAATATCCAGGAGAGGAAAAAGATATCCAAAGAACTTCTGCTCAGAACTTCACAGGACCAAGGGAAAAAAAAATATACTTTGGGTTGTGGTGTTTAGATTTCTTTTAATCCTTCTGTATTATTGAATTCTATGTTTGTATTGTTTCAGCAATAAACAGTTATTTCATAAAAAAAATGTCACATGCATACCCTGTGCACAGGTCTGAACGTGGAGCACACGCTTCCTCAGACACAGGTGTCCTGTAAAGGCCACAGATCTGTGGTCAGTGGAGACTGCAATACTTTGTCCTCATAGCTACAAAGCTATTGTGTAGGCTATGGCTCTCCAAGCTTATAGAGAAGTGATTCAGATAACAGATGAAATACAAGTGGTAGGAAGAGTGGACAGGAATCCCATTTCTCTGCAACTGCGCTTCTGTTATAGCAGAATCAGGAGTCAATAAAACAAAGTAGAAAGAATTAGTTTTAAAAGAAGACTTCCTTGCATATGTGCCAAGACAACTATGGGAAACCTCATCAAAAGAATTCTGTGACTTAGAAAGTCACATACTTTCAGAATGAGACTGGGCAAGTACTCTGCAGAGAAATCCATAGCAGGGTATTACATTAATAAAATACCTCAGAATACTGTTGACTTTCTTTCCTTCTCAAAATGGACTGACTCAATGCAGCCAGCTGCCTGTGCTAACTAAACCTCAACTTGACTTCAAAAATAGTATCATTACAGTTCCCACTATCACTTTCTTGCATCTGTGGTCACCGCTGCTACTCTTTGACAACTACAACAGTTGAAACAGCCCAGAGTTACAAAACGTGTCAGATTGTGAAAGTAGCTACTGAAGAAAAAACTTACACTTTTGTGATGGTTAAATACCTTGGGGCATACAGTGATATTTTCAGCACTGACAGTATGCAAGTTCCTTCCATAATGTCTCGAGAAATTATGTTCCTGAGAGATGGTGAGAAGTCAAGCAAGATGAGCTGAGAGCCTCAAAAATCAGCCTTTAGTAGAACAGTAACATTGTCAGGATGGTAGATTTACTCTTATCCAGATCTTTTTGTTTCATTTGATTCTTCTTTTTTTAACTTTCACTGCTCTAAGCATTAGTATTTCCTTCTGAGAAGGGTATAGTAGAACACATGCCTTGGGTACAGGGATGCAGCGTGCCATCTGAGGAATTGAGGTATGACAATGCAGAATACATGGTAACGAAGCAAAGGAGAGACCACATTCTAAAAGAAGAAAGGCAAAAGGCTTTTTACTTGTGTCAGTTCTCAGGCTTGGCAAGTATATTTACAGATTTACATATTTTGCCCAAAACTTTATTCAGTAACAGTTTCTGTGCTTCCTTTGGATAGTCCACAACAGACCACAATACTCGCTCTACTAACACGTCTCACCACTAAAGATGCTGTTGATGCAAGTGAGTGATTGTTGTCATGCAACAGGGACCATGGTGTGCACAATGCCCAGATATGAGAATTTGTCTACATTGTCAGTATTACATTTGTCTCGAAGCACAAGATAATGTATTGTGTCAAAACCAATCATGCATCCTTTCACTAGCCTCAGGAACTTATTTTGTTTTGATAACATACTAAGACACTTACATTATTACAAACAAACTGTTAAAGTGTTTCCAAATCAACAGTACAGTTCCGTATAACAGAACGAGATTCTTGAAATTCAGTGGGATGTGCCTACAAAATTTCACAGTTCCTCCAGGCCTCCCAGTACTAGAAGTTAGATGTGACAGTGTGCAACAGTTGTAAATCAAAATAGGCGGTCTAGATTCTATGGTAGACTATGGCAAGATAGTTGACGACCACGTGATTGTGAATGGAAGATCTCTATAAGTATTGCTTATACCAAAATTTGATGTCACTCGTGTTCCCAAAGTTATTACAGGATTCAAAGGAGCTAAGTTAACAAGCTGCAACTACCTACATACGGGGTGTCAAACTCATTTTCACCAGGGATCACATCAGCCTGGTCTTGCAGCATAACGTGTGTCACACATGTTGCACACATGATTAGCACGCTGGCAGGAACATAGGGGTAAGGAACTCCATGCTCCTGCTGGGTAGAAACAACGTGCAGGGCCAGATAAAACACAGTGGAGGGTTGGATTCAGCCCAAGTGTCTTGTGTTTGCCATCCATGGCCTACATCAACACAGTGCATCCTTTGCTCCTCTGGTGAGAGAAAACAATGGTAGTGTTCAACATTGACATATAAGCTGGTTTTATGTTGAATTGCTGCCCTGAGTTTAGGTGGGGTTTGTTTTGGTTTTCAGTTGTGGTTTTGGGGGTATTTTTGTTTGGGGGTTTTGGGGGTTGTTTTTTTTTGATTTTTATTTTTTTTAATACTAAAGTATTAAAAGAAGTTATTCAGTTATCAGTGACAACAAAGCAAATTCCAGGGTCATGACATATTTCATGTTACATAGTATCCAAAGTCGTAAATGAGACCTTGTAAGCAGAAAACACAGTATATCTTTCCCTCATATTTGTATTTATACCATGATGCCTTTACGTGTTACTCTAAAAAGAAACACTTGTGTCCCCACCCTAGGCAAAACTAAAAAGACTTTTGAGACAGTTCTCCATCCATCTAAGCGAGTCTGAAGTAGGCTGTATCTAAACCTTTATTTTCCCTGAATCACACAAAATTGCTCAACATTTTCATATCTGTTGATACAACTGTTGCCTACTGAGAAAAAAACTGATGCAAAACTCTAAACTAAGCCATACATCCTCATCAGTTAAGGAAAACAACGACCATTTCTACTTGCTTTAGAGGTCTCTGTCTAGCACCTTCAGAGGCACATCTCAGCTTTCCAGAGAAAAATAAATCTTATACTCCAGAGCCATCACAGACTCTGGTCTCCACCTCATCTGGAGTAACATTTTTTCCTAATATTTTTCATATGCCAGACTCAGTTAACTGCCCTAGGGATCCAAAATCTAGCTGCAACATAGTGTCCAGAACTGAGAAGGAGATTAATCCCTATCAAGCTTCTAGTTGCACTAGCAATGAGGGTTAACAATACAGAATTTAGACCTGTGAAGAAAGAGCACTGGGCCACAAAAGCAAGCAGGTATGCAATCTCACTTGTACCAATCTCATCTTGCCATCTCCTTTCCCTTACTCTAGCAGCTGTAGTACAAGTTATGCTAGACAATCAGGATTTTCCTCAGTAACTAAAATTTAGGTTAGAACTGTATCATGTTGGCTTTTCCATCATGCTTTGAGGTACATATACAATTGTAGTATAGCAGCTCGTAGAGCTGAGGTAGATTCCTGGGAGAAAGGAGAAGTTGCCAGTGAATGGCTTAATGAAACAGCTTGGCAGGAAGTGTGCAGAATCATCAAGGGAAAGAGGTGGCTGATCACATTAGGCTGTACACCAAATGCAAAGAGGATTTTTGTTAGTCCTAGCTAGACTGGGAATTACAGGACACATGGGCTCCTTGCAGTGCCACAGAGCACCTGGCATCAATGGCAGTAAGGATGTTGCAATCATCTGCAATCACCTGGAGTACAGAAGAGGAAAAGACTGTCTTGTTGATGAAGAGCAAGTGCTTGCCACCAGGACGAGGTTGCCTGTGTTAGACTAATGAAAGAGTCAGTGACACTCCGTACTGCAGTTCTACTAACTTTTCCATATATGTGTACTTCTGCCTCAAGCACCCCTAACACCAAGACATACCCTGGTACAAACATCTGACTAGAATAAATGTGCCAGCCATTACTATCATTAATGTCTTTAGTCAGTCTTATGACCAATAATTTTTTTAAGTGGAAAACTTACAATACAACCACAATGCATGCACATTTATAAAAAGAAGCAACTTGAGATACTACTTGCAATACTGTGCATGCAATGTTACTTTTAAGTACTTCAGTTTAAAGAATAACAACATTTAAATGCAGTTTACAGATACTAAGAGGACTAACATCCACTAAATGGGCCCAATAGTCACATGTAAATCATAACATTATGATCCATCAGCCATCCAGCAGAACACCTGGACCAGAAAATCCACCACCTGCTGACCACATGGGATTCCTTAGAAAGAAAGAGGCTTTGAAGACAGGGGCAGGCAAAGCGCAAGTCAAAATATGGTTGTTTCTTTTCACTTGTCTTGTACCACTCATATCTTCTTGCTGTTATTCCAATAGAAAGCCTGATTTCTGTCATCAGCCTCATACTGTCTCATGCATTCATACGTCCTACAAAAGGTGCCAGTACACTCATGTTTTAAAGCAAATCCTGGTTTAGCCACATTCAGGACTCACCGAGAACATTCATTATCTATTGCTTCCAAGTATCCTACTCTTCAAAAGCCTCTTCAAAATTAACATGGAGTTGTATGGTTTATTTCTTCTACCTGTATCACTTGGCTATGGCTGACAAATCTACCTATAAATTCTCAGACAATATTCAAAGACAGATTAACTAATAATTATTATATGGTTAATCAAGGATAGAATTTTAGAAGATAAGAGCAGTACTGTTGTGATGCTTTGTTCATTTGTTATAAGTTAGGAAAGTTTTCCAAGACAATCACCAGAGAAAGGGGGGTTCCATCTAGCAACTCCAAACATAAATGCTTCGGGATAATACATTAGAACCACAGCAGAAGAAAAAAGTTACAAGTTATCAATCTAAAAGATTAATTGAAAGGCTAAAATTGTTTTCTTTCCTCCAAAAACCTTTGCTATCAATTACTCACTTTCACATCTTACAAAAATACTCCCAACCTCCAAAGAAAAATTATAGTACTTCCAGTGCATTGTGCAGTGTTCATCAAGCAAAGAAACAACTCAGAGCCACACAACAATCAAAACTAGAAAGAAACAACTCTATCCTCAGTACAATTATGAATGGGTCTGAACTTGAAAGGAGCCACTGGGGAGATAGGAAGAGGCAGTGGGTGAGGGTCTCAGGTGAAGCTAGTCAGGGCAATTAAGGCACATTAGTGCCCTCAGGACCCTGACAAGTAGTTGGTATGAAACAAAAGCAAGTATTTAAGAAAAACAAAGAGCCTCTTAATCTTTGGCAAGAAGTTAGAAAGATAATTATTTAGTACTTAAAACCTTTGCAAAGACAAATTCTGTCTCACTAAGAATTTGCATTTTTATGTGCACAAAAAATCTATACAGGTTGAGATAATACAAATCTTATGCTCGAGTATCTGTATACAAATGCATTCTTTTGATAATCGGTGTTTGAAATCATGTTAGGAATGATGATGGGAGGAAAAAGCCAGGTTACTGTTTGAAAATAAAATCTAATTTCCCTTGTATATGTCATGCCTGTGAAAGCAAAGGAGGATTTTCAGCAGGAGAATTTGTAATTGAACCGTGAGACAAAAAGCTTTGTTACATGGGTGGAACTGATTGCAGTTTATAATGTTAGAGTTTAATGACTGACACCATCTTCTTCAACAAAGGCTTTTATACAATTAAGAATATAACCACGTACAGTGCTAAGTTGGTGGTTGTATTTCTATCAGTACTTTTGCACATATTAATAAAAACACAGTAGTCAAGTAGCAGAAGTAGATAGATGCATTAAAGGTTGCCTAAAGTGTTTGGCTTAACAAATTTAGACCTGGAAAATGCATGAAGTTAACACGTACAGAGAAGTAACTCCAAACTCCTTAGATTATTTAGATGACGAGTGAATTACAAGTACTTTTTCTTATTATTGTTGTTGTGGATTGTCATGTGCCTTATTGGCCTAAAGAGGAAGTGTGTTGTTTTCAGATTAATTACCCTCCAGCCTTACTGAGATATCCTCCACTCTTTTCAGAAGCTCTTCCTGCTTTAAGTGACAGTAGATATGACATGACATTTCACACTTATTGGTGCCTTGTTTTGAGAACACCATAAACTAACTTAAAAAATATCAATATATAACATGCCATTTTTTTGACAAATGTATCATTCCCTAAGAGACTGCCTTGCTACCTTGTAGCTTTTCCATTTTCCTTCATATGTCTGGACTCTTTGACCTGAGTATTGATTTCTAGTTCACCATATTTCATCAGTTCTGCTTATTGTTTTTAGTCCCACTTAGAATAGTAAAAGACTTAAATTCTATATGCCATTTGTAAAGTCCCTGGAAATAATTTGCTTGCTTAACTTCACAAACAGAAATTGAGTACACTGAGCCTTGATGCAAGCTAGAGAATAAAAACTTGTACAATAATAATACCTGAAATGGTGAGCTATGATTTCATCAAGGATTGATCCGATTGACAGGTCTGGCTGTAGCATCTCCCTCTCAGCAAAGATCGGAGCATTTCCACAGGATAAAGAGTGCCCAAGGTGGGACTGTTGCCTTGCTGGTCTGGCCCCTTTCCTGGTGTTCAGAGCAATGCTGTGTCCCCTCCAGCTCTAGTCCTACTCTATCATCTCAAAGGAGCAGAAAACAGGGCAGGGGGCATTTGATGGCTCAGATGACACTGTGCATACACCTGTGAGCATGAGTACAAGTGGATGAGCAGTCTTCCCTGATAGCCCTCATCTGGTCCACTTAATAAACTGAACTTAGTGTGTCACATTATTTAGTGCTACCCTTCCTCCACCTGCTCTGACATATTTTTTTTTCTTAATTACCTTCACTATGTTGACCTTTTTTATGTTTACAGCACCTATTCTACTTAAAAATATAAATATCAAGCAGGTATTACAGATTCATGTTGACAATTCCAACTTCCTTCTTTTCATCTGACAGAAAAATCTCAAAGCTGTCTTTTGCCTTCAATAAGGATGCAATACCGACTTGATTTGACTAAGCTTCTGTATTGTTTTATCATTAGTCCATTGCAAATTTTTACTGTGCATTATAATTGACCAGCAGGATAAATCTAACTTATGAGATGAGAACAAAGTTTCAGACTAATACCTCTAAGCAAGGATCTTCCACTTTAATTTAACTAAAAACATAAGCCAGGTGATACAACCAACATTCAGTAGAAATGATCAAAAGTTATTTAAATAAATTGTTCATAACTCCCGAATTTGTTAGTCTGTGAGTTAATTTCTTTGTGGCTAAAGGCATTGGCTTGGCTTGCATTTGATCATTTCTATGTTCTTGGGTACATGCTTAATGAGATCTAGGCATCCTTGAAAACACTTATTCCACTATGCCTTGTTTTCCAACATGAATTCCTTATTTCCAGCTGTTTTCTGTTTAGGTACACAAAGCTTCCAGAAAACTACACAATTAAGTGGAATTAAACAATAAGCATCAGGAAACATCTGAATGATGGAGTGGATGTGGATCTCATTAAAAAAAAAAGGTTAATTGAAACAATTTCTTTTGGACTACAAACGTAGCTGCCATTGCATTCACTGAGCATTGTGTCGGCTTCATGTTTTGAGGTCCAGTCATAGGCAGGGATTGTTCTCATCTTCTCACCATGCCAGTTAGAACCTGATAACTTCAGTGATAACTGCCAGAACATTTTTGGAGCTGACAACTGGACAACTCAAAGTGTTAGTTTTGGTCATTTTTGTTTAACTTAGGTTCTTTCCTTTATTTTCTAGATTGATAAACAAAACAAAAAAGTAAGTTTGTAACACACAGAACAGAATACATTTTTGTTTTACTTAATCACAGTATCACAGTATAACAGTATAGTAAGGGTAGAAAAGACCTCTGAGATGATCGAGTCCAACCTATGACCCAACACCTACACCTACTCCTACTTGTCAACTACACTGTGGCACTAAGTGCCTCATCCAAATTCTCTTTGAACACCTCCAGGGATGGTGACTCCACCACCTCCCTAGGCAGAGCATTCCAGTGAACAATTACCCTCTCAGTGAAGAATTTCTTCCTAATGTCAAGCCTAAACCTCCCCTGGCGAAGCTT
>VWPV01029471.1:142717-168518 GCA_013389885.1 Geococcyx californianus
ATCGAGTCCAACCTATGACCCAACACCTACACCTACTCCTACTTGTCAACTACACTGTGGCACTAAGTGCCTCATCCAAATTCTCTTTGAACACCTCCAGGGATGGTGACTCAACCACCTCCCTAGGCAGAGCATTCCAGTGAACAATTACCCTCTCAGTGAAGAATTTCTTCCTAATGTCAATCCTAAACCTCCCCTGGCAAAGCTTGAGCATAGAATGTTTCTCTCCATTTGTCAAGTATCATATTTTGACTCCTATGACTCTTGGTTGGTTTCCCAAACTCTCTTCTCTGTTTTTCTCAAACACAGAGGGACTCAGCATCTCTTGAGAAGACAGATACTCTCTGTGCAGGAAGGGATATATCACTTCAAGGGTTTGATTTCACGTCTGTATTTTGTTAGATGTGTTTGTCACATTATTACTTGAAATTTCAAAACAAGATTTTAATTTTTTTTACTGATCCTGAAGTACCCAACAGCAGGCAAGAAGCTGTCTATTTCCTGACTTGTCTAAAAGCCTGTTTTCTGATAAAACCCTGGACTTTATGCAAATATCTGTAAAAAGCAAAGTTTCGGTCCTGTCTTACCTCTCCCTAGGATCCTGCCAATAAATGTAATATATAGGATAATATAAAAGCTTACATAGGAAGAGGATGTAGAGAAGGCAAAGTAAAACAGGAATACGATTTAAAAATAAAACAAATCTGAAGATGTAAAGCAGCTGGCAGATCAGGATTGTCAAAGTAACAAGTCTGCAGGGCTTTGGCACTGGAAGGCAAGTGGAAAGTTACTCAACATCACTTGTTCCCCTGTACAGCCAACAAAGAGATCAACTGAAAAGTTTGTACTACTAGCTCCCATGGCTAGGAGCTTTCAAATACTTCATGCATGTTATGTATCTAATAAAAACTTCTTAACACTGCAACCCCACATAAAGTTTTGCCTTAGAGGAAATGTATTAGTATCAGTGCTTCAGATTTGGTTTCCTGTGAAGAAACTCAACTGCATGAATCAAAATTGCTGAGACCTGAAGCACTATGAGGTAAATGAAGATTTTTTGGATTCATATCAAAGGCGTCACATCGCTAACACAGACATGCAAACTGATCCTCCTAGGAACGAAGCAGAGAGTATGTTAATTGCTGAGGATGATGCTGTTTTAGCTCTGTGAGGTTCTGGAGAGACATTTATCTATTAAAATATAAATTCTGGAAATATGGTTATACTACACATATTGTCCCAGTAACCTTTCAAAAATGTTGGTTTAACTTTTTATCACAAATAAAATGGAAGACTTGGCAGTAGAGGAATTGAACAGATATTGAGTTTAGTGTGTTTTGACTATCAACAACTTGTCTGGTCTGAGAAACACATTAAAATTTTACTTGTGAAGACTTAAGAAGGAAATCCCAGCCAGACTGTTTGAAATTACAGAAATTAACTCTGAGCACAGCATTTATCATTATTATGAGATTAATATTGAAAGTTACTATTCCTTTCTGATAACTAATCACATACGGCTGATTTCATGATTCAGGAGTTGTGTTCAGTTTGAAAATGTGATCTGGAGAAAAAAATATCTCAAATGTCTATGACGTTTAATGTGGGTAAAATACTACTCTCAGTTCAGATTAATGTTCATTGTATAGAATTGTTGGCATCTGGAACATCTTTTCCACTGGGAAACTTGTCAGGGTCATGAAAAAATCAGAATTACTCATTTTTGACAAAAAGAAGCCTTATTTTAAAGTGCAACCAACTTAGTCTTGGAAAAAACTCTTGGAAAAAAACAATAAAACATTTATTTCCCTGCAACAATCAGAATCAAACTATTATTCATACAAATATTAGAATTCAGGTGAAACAATTTTGCTGTATTCTGAACAAAATATGTGCACAGACTGGTTTTGCAGCTGGGTAAGCATTTAAGGGTGCTTTGATCTAAGCAAGAGCCTGCAGTAGTCTCATTTGATGACATCCACATAAAACTGCTTGTAAATTTGAATTAGTTCTAGACGTGATTGAAACTTCTAATTTCCAATTCTCAGGCAACACTTTTAGTGTGAATTTTATGCTTATGAAGCAGGACTTTTTTATAAAGGCTATACATCATGGAATTTGCAAATTGACTTGGGAAAATACTTGGCACCTTGTGGGAAGATTTTTCACTCGCTTTTCACGACACCTTCATAATGTGTTTATTGAAGCTTTCTTGAGATGTGGAGACTGTAAAAATGAAAAAAAAAATCATCATTTTAGGGGAATTCCTCTTGAACTTCTTATTTGCTTTCTAACAAGGTCATAGACAACACTTGCAAATACTTCAGTCAGTGCAACTGACTGTTCACTAGCAACTTTGATCTGCTAAGTGACAACAATAACTGAGGTCAGCTACAGGATTTTATTTGATTTACCTTAGAGGGACCAGATTCTTTTTCTTCTTTCTTATTTTTTTTTTTTTTTTACTATGTAATAACATGATTTATAGGTCTGCTTCCTTCATTTGTTTTGACCAGTTCAGAAATTGCATGTGTAAGTGTAGTTATTAAAATTCCAATATTTCTGTCAGTCTCTAGCTATTACAATTATATCCTTTTCATCACCCGGATCATTGCTTCAATCACTGATAAGAACAAAAAAAGCCTTCTTGAATGGGCCATAGTTCTATTAGTGAAATTGATAAAACATTTTGTCCAGATGCAGAATTATTGGCATTGTTACTGTCAGAGACCATGGCTTCTTAAAGTGATGAAATACCTCTAAATGAAAAATTTTAGTTTACAAGGAAAATGGAAAGCAATACCTCAGTGTCAATAATTGTCCTTAGTGAAAAGTGAGTTTATTCTCCTAGAGATAAAGGGGTGTGCCAGAGGAAAGCATTGTTTTTCAATTGGAAATAAAACATGACTCTTATTAATGGCACTGCAGCAGAAGTCTGAACCCTTTTTTTTGTTTGTTTCACAGTGGGCAATTCAGGAAAATGTGTTGTTTCCTCTGTTCATCTCCCTGAATGTTTCCTTCACGTTGCTACAAGTGAATGTTTTGTTGGTGTTGCTACATCTCTTTGTGCAGCATAATGAAAGTCACTGATTTCTCAAGGTTTTCCTGTAACTATGTTTATTTGTTACACATTTTTGACCTACTTTTTGCATACTGATTTGAAACCATAAGAGATGACACGCTATGTCACAAGAAGACTTGCAGAAGATAAACTTAACTAGACTGCAGAGATGGGTTGTGGTGAGCGTTGCATAACAAAAACAGGGATTTCCACGGATAAGACACTGCAGTGTATCTTCTAGCAATATGTTGACAGCAATTGAAACAAAGCATGGTCTGAAAGTAGTTTCTGGTGAGCTCTTTATGCCTCTGTTAGGGTTGGGACAGCAATGTTTTGATTTTGGAAGTTGCTTGAGCATATCTGCGCACCATATTGCTATTAGCTTGATTGTACTTCAACAAACTCCCACAGCTGTACACTCTCATAAGACTGGACCGCTTTCTTATTTTACTAAAACCTCATGAATAGAAGAGTTTACCAATAACCACTTCTACTATGAAAGTTCTTCTCTTCCTTTCCTTTGCTTTTACTTTACTGAGATCATGATTTCCACGGTCATCTCACAGTTCAAGTTTGGTTTGCTCTGAAGGGAAAGCATGGAAAGTAACGTACTGGAGGGAAATCTAGAGGGAAACAAGCTAAATTATTAAAGTACCCTTTGAGACTATGTCCATTCTAGTAAATCAAGCATGACTAGAAATATTTCATAGAACTAGAACATAAATATTCTAGCAAGTTCTTTCTCTGGCAAAACTTATTCCAATCCAGCTAGTACTTTTCCCCTAAAATTCCCAGACTCAGTTCACATTTCAGGGAGTATTTCTGTTCACTATTATATATAATACTTCTGTTTTCTCTTTAGTCTTTATTCAGTTTGCACCATTTTTTTCCTCCTTTAATCTCTTTTTTTCTAGCTGTTACTGTTAGAGCCGTATATAACAAATATCTAGAATTCCTAGTCATTTCAGTGGGACTTCCTCTCACCATGTTCAAAACTGTCAACGTAATCTGTACTATCTGTTTTTATGTTTTTGTGTTTTGTAACATATGCTGGAATTGAATAATACCAAATACACAGTTTATGTTGTAGTGTATGTGGCACTGTAAAATAAATATATTTGTTCTTATTAAACATATATAAATGGTTTTACATTTTCACCTATTTTGCATTACATTGATTATTTCAGAAACTTGCAGAATAAGTAAAATGTTAGACCAAAAGAGCAATGATATAAAATGAATACAAAACCTCAGTTCCCAAAGGTTTTTTACCTTGTTATAGGTGCAGTATTTCTATATCAAAGTATTCAAAACAGATTTATTTGCGTGTACTTTACATAATTTGTGTGTACCTTGTTGTAATACATATATGGAAAGACTCATTGGACAGATTATGCAAAATAATTTTTGAATAAAACAAGTTGCACTTGTTCAACATTAAATGCAAACAATTCTACAAATTTTAATTTAGAAAACTTTCTTTATATTATTATGAAAGAAGAAATCTTACATGAATTTTGTGTTGCATCTGATGGTATGAATTGAAGAAAAATATTGTTCAAGCCAGAAAGTAATGTGACAGACCTAACCTCCAAGTTCTTTTATCTCAAAGTTGTCTGAAACAGGGTTAGAGTACAGTGGTATTTCTCTCTACCTCTTAAGTTTATGGGTAATGACACATAATGCTGCCATACATTGACATTTTCAGACCAGGAGAAGTCATTTTAGGTTTTTTATGTGGCAGAGTAACCACAGAATGGTTGTTGAGAACTGTTATAAAACAGAAATATCTCAGAAGCTGGATTTATTGGTTTACTTGATGATATAGGCCATGTGGTTATCTTACATACATTTGCTAATTTTGTTACATTTTTGTTACAAAGATAAATCGGAGGTAGCATTATTTGCAGGCATCTAGATGCAAATACAGTTTATTTGTGAATCAAGTTAAATATACTTCACTCATGAAAAAGGAGAGTAATTTTTTCCAATGCAGATACACTTTCACTGCTACCTGGGCTGCTTTTTGTCTACATCAGCACACCTCTGCAAAGACAGAACATCTGATAAATTTTTTTTAAAATACAACTGTACTATCTACACCTTCATCTGTTTTTTTGCCTTGCTTTAATACTGCTTTGATCGCTGCCCACTTGAATTCTCCCTTGTCCTCCTTTTGGTTTGCCATCAGTGCTGTGGCTGAAGTCTGAAGACCATATGTGGTGGCACACATTAAAATTTGCCATACTTATGCTGCCTCCTGAAAACAGCTGAATTCCCTGTTAGTGGTTGTGATACAGAGATTTTTTTCCCACTGGGACCCTCAACTGAGCAATAGTCATAACAAGTTCAAGAGAAACAGGCAGTAATTCCCTTTCTGAGAAATGTCAGGTTTTCCAATGTCAGAACCTGTTCAGTGTCTTTATTTCCCAGTACTCAGGTCTTTTCAGGTGGTCTCACCAACCACTATTTTTGAAGATCAAGGAACCATAGAATCATAGAATCACTAGGTTGGAAGAGACCTCTGAGATCACCGAGTCCAACTGTGATGGAACTGTTTCAAAGATAAGGTACTTTTGTGCAAGAGGAGTGCACTTTGTTTAGGAAAACAGTTGCTGTTATTCATGACTCATACTTATCTGATATTCTTCTTTCACATGTGTGTGGTCCACTATGTCATTCATGCTCGGCTGTGTGATCATAGGATCCTGATACTCCACAGGTAGTTGTAGGGGTGAGGTCTTCCTAAGGACTTGACTCAAAAACTTTCTTCCCCTTCTATGTAGTACTTGGTCCATTTTTACTGCTTTTTGATTTTTTGCATATATTATGATTTATTGTGCTCTGCTTTGATTGGTTAACCCCAGGCAGGAAACACAAACTGGTGAATACAGGAAATAAAGTTTTTACACCTATTTGTTATACCTAAATGGAAACGGGTTACACGTGCATTCAAGGACAGCAGGTAGACACGACCTTTCTAGTAAGATTTTCAGATAACTTTTAGAAAATCTTCATACAAGAAAAAGCCTTGTTATCCAAGACAAAATAGCAGTATGAAAATTGTCTTTATCTAAATTGGCTCAGCTAGGGTTCTGAACAACTCCTCTCAAGGATGAATGGATTTTTATTCTGGTATTTACCTAATACTGGTCTTATCAAGAGCTAATAAGAAGCATAGTAAGCAAAAAAAGTAATCTTTCTTTTGGTTTCTCTGGGCTTTAGAATTAGCTAGCTCCACTCTTTAATAAGAAGTTAGTATCCCTTGACAGACTGAGTCTTTTAGCTACAGCTTTTAAGATCTGTGTTTGAGAATTGGCCAGACACAAGACAGCAGAAATAAATCTCTGTCTATCTGGCCAACTACATTTGTGCATGATTAGAAAATATTGTTTGCAACATCTGTAAGCTTTATTTTTTTGTAAAGAGAAAAGCTCTGGGAAACGCTTGAAATTTGTTGTCTCATTAGAGACTAAATGATCTTTGTTCTGCTATCCTTTGTGCTGGAAGTCCTGCATGAAAAGTAAGGTGAGATTGCCTTGCAGAAAACGCATTACTTGCCTCCTGTTTAAAGATTGTAAATCATTATTTAGATTACGTTTTGCAAATAGTAAGACTAGTTAAACTGCTCATCTTAGCATCTGTGTACAGTTCTCAGCAATCAAATTCTTTCTTGCTGTGTAAATTTGTCAGAAAGAAATTTGTACTGCAGAGGGCAAAGAGAGTCACATAGTCACTGTATAGCCAGCTGCATACTTAGTGTGGAATTCTCCCAGTAAATGTACTTCATCCTTTAATAGGACTGGTGCTAAGATGAAAAAACTAATTTCAAATAAGAATTATCTTTACCTGAGAAATTAAATAGATTTTATGTTATTTTATGTTATCACACAGTATCACAAGGTTGGAAAAGACCTTTGAGGTCATCGTGTCCAACCTATGACCCAACACCAACACCTACTCCTACTTGTCAACTACACCATGTCACTAAATGCCTCATCCAGTCTCTCCTCAAATACCTCCAGGGATGGTGATTCCACCACCTCCCCAGGCAGCGCATTCCAATGGCCAATCACCCTCTCAGTAAAGAACTTCTTCCTAATGTCGACCCTAAACCTCCCCTGGCAAAGCTTGAGACTGTGTCCTCTTGTTATGATAATGGGAGAAACCATACTTCTAAAATTCTGCCATTATTACAGCTGACAGATGAACAGTCTTGTAATGGGGATGTTGGCTGTGGTGATGGCTAGAATAGAATGACACCACTCATTGACTTACAACAAAAATTTTGTTTGCATGGCAGGATGGTTATAGTGAGTGTGTAATGATCCCTTTCTGCAAAACCACACGTGTACAGGTGACATTCTGATCAGAGGTTTAGCCTGTAGGGGTTCTGGTGTGATCATGTGATCATTGCATCTTGTGAAGTCTTTAGTCATGTGTTGTTCATTGAGTGGTGTTGGGGCACTGGTGAGTGTGCTTCTGTGATTACATGGGTTTCACTTTTGAGAAATGCAATTGTAAAATTAATAAATTGCTGGTTTAATATAAAAGTTATCAACAGTATAAATAAGCAAACCTCCCATCACCCCTAAAGTCTTATGATTTTGTTTTAAATTGAGATGAATAAGCAAAGACGTCTAATGAGGGAAATGAGGATTTTAACTGTGAAGGTTTCTTTTTTCCAGTTAAACTAAACTCATTGTTTCTGTATTCCTTTACTGAATGCAGCCTGCTAATCCAGTATTGAATACTGCAAGCATTCACTATGCATAGCTTGCAAGTTAAACCAATACTGAAGTATGCATGGAGAGTTCTGTTCAACAGAAGTTCAGCTTCTGGAAGGTCTCACCTTCTCCAGATGTGCTGAGATTATGTAACACAACAGGTAAATATACTGTTCCGGACTGCAGAGACAGCACAGTCCTGTAGGACCACGTTATTACATGGATCAGATCTAAACAGCTGTGAGCACAAATTTTTCTGGAAGGGAACACTGACATCCAGAGTTCTCTACCAAGAGCTGATGCTCTCCCACTTTCATAAGCTCATTGTGTTCCAGGCACCTCAGCCTATCATGAGTACCACAATAATTATGTTCAGGAATTTTGTTCTGTGCAGCTACACTGACTTCTGCCAATCATTAGCTAATTACTTTGAGGTGCAGAAACCTCCTGGTTGCAAGCTTGCAATTGAAGCCTCAAGTCGCTTCTCTCACTTCCAGAAAGTACCCCTGGGAAGCACTGAGTCATGCAAAAATCCATCCTTCCACCAACTGCCTTGGAGACATTTGCAGATTTTGCATTCCTGTCCTCTGATTTTTCACTGCATTTACTAAAACAGTCCTGCTCTGTTGTTATGTCATGGACCATCAAGAGACATTTACTGACTCCATTGCTAACTCTGTTGGTTTATTTCATGACACTCATGTTGCCTGGAAACCTGACAATATAAGGGACGCGAGTAATCTCACCCTCCCACAGGAATCAGATCTCCTAACAGATCTGAGTCCTGAGAAATACTGTCTCCCTCACGCTGGAAGGGTAAGGCTCAGTTGGTGTGAGTGGTTCAGCCCAGCATTATCTGCTTAAGGGTGGATGGAAGGGGAACATGCATTAGGTCTCACTGCACAGTCAGGAATTGTGGATGACATCGTGTGTCATCAAGTCCAGATATTAAGACAATGTCATTCTGCCTTTTCATTCTGTGAGGAAGTGATCTTTCTACCCAAACTGGACTCATTAAGAACAAGTATTTAAACAACAATTTGTCCTCTCTCCATTATCTTCTGCTAGCAGCCACAGCACCTAGGATGCCATAAATTCCTGATGCATTTCCCTCTTAGAGAAATGTAGGTTGTACTAGAAAACTCAGCTATTTGTCAAACATGTCCCTTATAGTGATTTAATTATATTCCCAGGATCTTTCCTCTCAATATGACTCAGGCTGCAGCTACACATTTTGTTAAACATGCGCTTTGCATTTTCTCTCCACGTATCTGAGAGAGAACTCAGCCTCTTTTGCCAACCCATTGCCATGCATTTTATTCATTCATTTCTGACCTGTTATTCCCATTTCAAACCAAATGTCTGAAATAAGCACGTGCTACTTAGACCCTCACCACCATAAATTAGCAGCAGCAGGGTAGTGTTTAGCTCTTCTTGTGTGGTTTTACCCGATGCTGCTTTAAGCTGGGCTGACAACCTCCTGCTTACTCTGATCTCTCTGTGGTAGAGACAGCAGTCCGGAACAAAGAAGCAGCATCCTTCCTCTTTGGCAGGAATCTATACGATGTCCAGCTCTTCATTCATAGCTGTGGACTTACTTGTCTGTGCAGAGGAGTGAACTTGTTTTGTGTAAGTTTGTATACAATTATGACCAAAGACTGGGCTAGGCTATGCTGCCAAGGTTCTTTGTTAGTGGTCTTGCAAAACTGTGGGATAAGCTGCACCGTGCCTAGGCTCACAATGACAGTGCTGGGTATTACCTACTCTACACACACCTGAATTCCAGCCAACCTGCTGTGCTCCTCATCTAGTAACAGGGAAGAGTACATGTAGTTAATCTTTACAGGCCTTTTGGGAGTTGCTGATTGCTCCTCACTGACATGCACTTGTCCCAAGACGACTGCAATGTGAATGGTATTATGCTATTTTGAGCAGAGGTGTCCACTAGCTAGTGAAGATATAACAAACCATTGAGAGCCAAACCTTTGTTAATTAATTCAGCAAAATCCACTGGTAATTGCATGCCCAGTATATTTCTTTATGTGGTAGGAAAACTTCAAAGTAACTAAACAATATTTATGCATAATAAAAGGACTTCTGCAAGGATCGACTCCATCAACGCTCCAGAAGAGAAAGCCCCAACTTAAGCTGAACATCACATCAGATGCAGCCAATATTGACTGAGGCATACCCTGAATGGTTATCAAAACAACTAAGAGAGCTGGAGGCAGAGAGGGAGAGGTGAAGGTGGATTGTTTCTCCTTCTTAGTTCCATGTCTTAAGAAATGCAAGGGTGAGGAGGGATTGTATCCCGGAATCACTCAAAAAAACAGTTTGCCTTTTTTATTTCCTTTTCAGATATTATTTCCATCAGCACCTTAAGAAGGTTATCAGTTTTGCTGCTCCAGGGAGGGCCTGTAATAACATATAGATCTGGAAATGAGCAGTAAATGATAGAAAAGTTTTCACAACTTCAGGAAGAATGCTTTACTCTAATGTTAAACCATGTTAATAAAACCGTGTTTTGTTTGTAGCTCAGAGTCTCAAATGAAAGGCAGATGAATATCTCTGCTAGATGCCTTCCTACTCTTTCTATATTGGGTACACATTTATCTCAAATATTTAATTCACATTGGTAGCTAAACTTATAAATATTAAATGACATATATGTAAGCAGCCTACAAGTGACTATAAGCTGAGGAAAACTCCTGAATACTTACTTTCTTGCAATATAACTTGACAAACCCAAGCAACTGTCCATAGTTATTTGAGAACTTTGTTGGTGGTATCATGAAGGATTGTTGGAATATGCATTACTGCTATCATAAAGATAAAGTTCTCAAAGATTAACTAAAGCTTAAAGATATAAATTCAGAAAAATAGCAGACATGTACCATCCAAACAAGCTTTTTTCCCATCCTCTCCCTAACTCACTTGCAAAAATCTTCACAGTACAGTCTAGTAGAAACCAGTTTTATTATTTGATTATTCAACTTCTAAACCTAACACCTAACATCAAACCTGGAAAATAAACATATCTTTGTTCCAACATAAACAGCCTTTGAATTTTGCTAATATCTGTAAGTGGTACAATCTCTGTGCCTGTATTTTAATGTTTGGAACAGGACTTATAAACATGGAAAGAAATAATGTCAGCCACTGTATACTATGCCCATAAATTGGATAAGCCAGTGTGTGACACGCCCCAGTTATCCAATCTGCTGGGGTTGTTCCCATGCTGGCAAACAGGGATTATTCACAGGACCTCTTCCCCTTACTCCTCAACTCAATTACAATAGATCAGAAAGATGAGGCTGATTTTTAGACAATACATACTGAGTATTGGGGAAGGATTTCTCCTCCCTGCCTTTTGCAGTGTTCTGGCCCTAGAAAGTCTTTTTTCTTACAAGACACACCTGTGTCCAAAATCTGAGGTGGCCCCTAGGCAAAAAAAAATACATTTTAAACCAATGTTCTTTATCAGACAGCTCCTTGGTAATCCTATTTTAAAGGCCCATTAATGCTTTAGATATAGTGATTGTGGGTAAGTTTCACAAATTCTCATCTTGTACTTTGCTGCATATTGTACTTTAGTAACTGATAGAGCTTGTATCACTAAGCCCTTGTATCACTAAGCCCATTTTCTCAAGGAAAGGGAGGTAGTTATGGGAATAAGATAAACTAGATATTTTGAGGTTGGCAAAGCTTTGAAAATTGAAGGACCTATTAGCAATGATAAAATTTCCCAGCAGTTTTGGGGAAGTAGAACTCCATCGTAAATATGGAAGGAATCATAATCTCTTATTTGATAGTCATGATGCTTCTGCATCACTGTCATTGTAAAGGATTAGATTTTCAGTTTTCTGGGGAGGGAAGGATAGGTAGAATGATTTTTGGGTTTATGTCATTGTTTGTAATCCTTTTGATTGTGATCTGACAAGTGGGAAATAGTGTGGCATTAGGCCCTAAAATAAGAGCTGAAAAGGTACCAATTTAGTTTCTATGTTTTTTACAAAGAAAATGGAAAACTCCAAGACTGTTTAATAGTCATCGTTTCTCTCTGTATTATTCAAAACTTCCATCCATCATCAGAAACAAAGACTTTGGAAAGCCTATTCTGACTACAGTTTGCAATAAGTGCTGCTATTCAAACTAGGTATTATGTGATTATTCATTGCAGTTGAGCCTTCAGCTGAGTTAAATGAAGTGCACTTAAATGTTCTCTCTTCCCCTGTCATTAACTGCTCTATGGCAGCCTCTAGTTAGGTCCTATAGATCAATATTTCTTAAACTGTGGGCTGTAGAAGAACTCAAAGGGAATTGCCAGCTGTTAGACAGCAACAGTCAGCAGTAGTTCAGTACCCTGTCTGCAGTAGATCTTTTTTCCCAGGAGTGGAGAATGAGAAAAATATTAAATACAGACTGCATATATTTATTCTGCTAGAATACCTTTAGCTCCTGGCAATATCTCATTTCCTTTATAACAGAAAGAATATAATAGTGGACTTTCATCCCTTGCTGTAGAAGAAATAATCTATTATGAACTCAGATGATTATATTGAAACAGTTGAGCAAACTGTAGGTGTTTGTTATATTGTATTGAGAGAGGATTGCAGGGCCAAAAGGTTTAGGAAACACTCTGGCCTTTAGATTTCCTATGGAAAAAGCGCAACCCCTTACCTTTCTCACTGGCACCGCTTAGATGTCTCAGGCCACATCAGATGACTTCACATTTCTTCATGAGTGACATTCCCTGAGATATCGGAGAGATAGTCTTACCATACCCAGGCTATGAGTAGGGCAGGGGACCTGGCTCACGTGCGGCATGGATAGGTCAACACTGGCACATTAGAACACAATGGGCAGGAATGAATCTTTCTCTGACCCACAGCTCTTCCAGAGAAAGAAGCTAAGGGTTAAGAAGGATGTCATGACATTCTTGTGACTCTTTCACAGTCATGGGGCTCCTTGTTGACATTTTATCCTAGACAAAGAGAGGGAACTGTCTAGGTACTAAGTACCTACTATTTAGGTACTAGATAGCATAGCAACTGCTTTCTTAACAGGAATATAACACCAACAGGACCCTGTGCTGAGACTACCTTACTTCTGCCTGAAGCAGGTGCTGTGTCTTGCAGTCCTATACCAACAGGTTTGTTGTTTGCTGTATCAGTAAGGTATTGTTATCTTTTTTCTTTACATCCATCTGTTAAATTTAAATTATAGGGAGCTACAAGAAGAAAGCAGACTTAAAGACTTTGGCTTTACTGCCTGAGTGAGAGTCTATACAACGAGGATACATAAGACGGCTGTAAGAAAAAGCAGCTGCTGCTACTGTTTTTCCTGCAGCTGACTGATGCTCTGGGGCTGTAAAATGAATAGTGACTACTGATGATTGCACTTCGTCTGTGGCACAGTGACCAGTAGTGGATGAAAACCTTTCAGATGAGGAAGATCACCTCCAAGTCTTCTTCTGGGACCTGATGCTCTCCTTCATCATCAAAGTATAAGTATAGGGCAGAGGATGCTTGCTCCCCTGTTGAGCACTTATTCCATGACTGCTACTATCCTTTTACCTCCCAGGACTGCTATTCTGGTGTCCTCATAGTACATTAAGCAACTCTCTGGGCAGTTCTGAAAGAGTCTACAAAGCTCAAGGCTCTCTGTTGAAGGAGAGATAGGCACCTTCTTATCAGGAAATACAGGATAATTTTTGGAGTCCATGTCAGCAAATGACAGATGCTGCTTACCTCCTGCATTGGGGTTTACAATCCATGAATTGTATAACTGTGTCTTCTTTCTCTGAAGGACAGACTTGGAATGTGCACTTAATCATCTCAGTGGAAAGTAAGAGAGATTATGCAAAATACTTGAATGCAAGTGTTCCCAACCTAGACAAGATAATTGAAACCTGCTCTTCCTTACAGTCTCTTCAAGGAGATACCTTATTAGCCACACTGAAATGGTGAAAAATGAAATCTGCAGCGATTACACACCAAATTTGTGACACCCTTAGTCAGTTGCTGTGGTAACTGGACGGGAACCTGGTGTGTGTAGAGTATGCACCCACACTTCTTTTACTAATATAGAGCAGTGGTGGTTAAATTAAAAGACATCAGAATAGAATTCCTGAAGTATAGAAAAAAAAAATCGGTTTAAAAAGTTTTTAGCTTAAATTCAGGAATTCTGACTCTTTCCCTTCTGATCCTTCACTTTCCCCAAAAGAATGTCAAGGTTTCTTTTCCTCACAGATAGTCACTGTTGCTGCTACTTTACCTCTGCTTACTCCCTTCACAGCTTTCATCAGCCACCTCCCTTCATCATATCATTCCTTATGTCACATCGTGGCTTGAAGCTTTTGCATATTATTCAGGCACTGACTTTCTTCTTTCTTTTCACTTTCTTTTTCCCAGTTTTCAAGGCATATCTCCCCTACACAACTGCCTTTGTTTCAGTATGCTGCCAAGAGATCACCCTCCATGCCTCATAAGACACTGCTCTACGGGGCTGTCTTAGTGCCAGGACCCTTTTTCTTTTGCACTTGGAAGTGGGGTCAGTGACACATGATCTTATTCTTCAAATACTTGTGACTGTCAGTAAGTACATTGACAGTTTTAGTGAGAAAAGCAGTGCATTGCACTTCTTCTGTAGGAAATTTCCAGGCTGAAGTGACTGGCAGTGCTTTCATCTGTCTAGAGATTAATTCCTCAGTTCAGATTTCCCTCTTTTCCTTTCCCTTAACTGCATTTACTGCAGATTAACTTGCAGCTCTAAGCAGACACCAGCAAACAGTACCAGAAACATGTCTTTAGCCATCCAAATATGGATGTGGATATGTTCATAATATAAATATAAAAATACTTGAATTTTAGGACTGAATCTTGCTGCAAGGTGAAACCAGCATAGGTTACACAAAAAATTATAAGTATTGCAGGCAGAATTGTACATAAGATAAATAATCTGTTTGGACTAATAGGAAAAGATGGAGGGAGATGATCCTTAATTACTCTTCCTGAAAGGAGCTGCCTGTGGGTTGAACACAGCGTGTCCCTATAAGAAAGCGAGCACAGTGAGAGTAGGACACCTGCTTCACTGCTGTCTGGAACCAGATTGTTTCTCCTCTGCCAAGAGCAAGACCTGAAACACTATGGGGCAGCTGAGGATGGCAGGGGGATTTCAATTGAGATAGTTCCAGAGGAAGCTGCTAGGTTAGGCACAGAGCACTAACAGAGCAGCAAACAACAGTAAATCATGAGCACTGGCATAGTCTGCTGGAGCGGAGCTGTGCACTCAGGCGTTCTTCAGACTCCAAGACTAAATGTGTCATTCCAATGGCTTGCAATTGCTTAGCCTTTGACCACTCATCAGTCTTTGTGCTGTAGGTACATTGATGCTGTAGGCAGCAGCTGAGTGTGGACAGGAGGTATAAACATGACAATGATAAGGCTTTATTAGCATTAAAGCAAAAAGAAGTAAGAACCAGCATTACAGATTTATGAATGTTAGTTTCGCCCTATCCAGGGAGTTGATTAATGTCTTAATTATCTCAACACAGCAGGATTCTTCTAGGATTCTCTCTCCTGCAGCTGAATAGCTTTCATAATATTTCAAGGTTTCCTGTTTATTACTAGAATTTAAAATTATATTTTTTTTCCTTCTATCAAGGAGAAGGGGAAAAACCTAAAACGCTTACTGAATACAGAATGTCCCTAAGAGGCTCTCTATATATGTTCCCTAACTCTTCTAATCGTTCTGCCACTGAGGTCTGAGATGGGTAACAGAGGTTTTCTGAAATGCCCACGTATTTTTACCTCCATTAATAAAAAGAGTTTGATTTTCCTTCCAAGACATTTGAACAGTTTCTTAATGGTCCTCAGATTTAAGCTTGAGGATCTGAACCCTCTTTATTTTCCACATCAGTAGCAAAATAATGCACCATAAGACTTGGCAAACATGGGAAGCAGCAAGTCTGGGCTTTCTTTTCCTTCGCATGGGCATGCATGGCACTTCATTCTTGTAATTTCTACCTTTAATATTCACATTATTTTTTTGGCATTACAAAGCATTTTATTAAAGTTTTCATTGCACTTTACTGGTCAGAGTACAGGAAAAAGTCAACTAAAAATACAGTCCTTGAAAAAAGTAATGTAATATACCAGTTTGTACTAAAGGAGTAATGAAAACAACTGACATCACTTTTTCAGGTGGGCAGATCATTGTGATATTTTGTTTGCTTTAAGAAACCCTGCTGTAGGTGTATCTTCAGTGCTTTTATTTTCACTTAGAGAGTGACAAAGGGAGAGTCCAGAGATCAAATTTTCCTCTATTGTAGATGAAAATGTACAATCCTGAGGAGAACTAAATGTGACTGTAAGCATTCCAGGTGTCAAGTTTGTTGCTCCACACTACCTTTAACTCCTGAAAATGGCTAAAACTAACATTGAGTTCTTGAAATATTTATTTAATTTATTCAATTGATAATGAGGTGATCACTGAGGGGTTTTCTCTGATTTAAAATGCAATGACAAAGAAAAACCTACAATTTAAAAAAAATAAAAAGATTTTTGTGTTGGATTATTAAGAATTTTAAGATTACTAATCACTGATCACGGCTAATCACTAATTCGTACTTTAATGGTGTCTTCAGAATTATGATTTTAAAAGTGTTTGAAAATGATGAACATTGACTCCACACTTGATTCTACCATTCTGATAGCAGACTGGTTGGTGGAACCCAGGAAAAGTAAAAAGGCAACTTGAGAAGTTGATAAAGGGATTATTGCAACAATCACTTACTGAAAAACTGATCTAGATCTTAGGTCCCTGGTTACTTCTGAATTTGATAGTGCTTGAGTGCTTGAATTCAGATGCTTTTCTGAGATGAAGATTTTTTTTGTTCATAGACATACACTGAGCACTTTCAAAACCTATTCCATGTTTGAATAACCCTCTCAATGGGTGGCCCAATAAATCATAAATATCTCCTCTGTCACTAAGAATCCTAATTTCTTCTAACACAACTCCTGTTTCCCTGGGGTTTCTTCCTTTCTACTACTCATTTATTTGCCATTTCCCAAGATGTTTTTATGTTTCTCAATGTGATACTGCTGATTAAGAGCTCCCTTGTGAATCCAACATATTAACTCCCTGTTCGAACAATCCTAAAATTATTCTAAAAAATAACTGTCTGTATTTGACATTATAACCGGCAAAATGAAAATGTGGAATTCATTCTTCTGTAGTCTGCAAGTTTATAGCATAACAGAAGCTGTAATGCAGTTTGATCCTGCGGTCACTCCTGTCTATCCTTGACCATATCTATGAGCAATGAAAGCTACTTGCGATTATGTGCAACTATGTACAAAGCAGTAAGAGGATAAAAGATTGCATTTTTAGCTCCAGCAGCATCACGACCATCATTAGCTATAGTAAGGGTTTACATCCAATCACATCAAAGTTTCACTGAAAAGAATATAGTGATGAAATTTAGACAGAGCCAGGACAAATATTGATTCAAGCAGACAGATTCAGGCTATGTCCACTGAAGGCAGCCTGGAAAGGACAAAGATGTGATAGACAAAGAGCAATCCACTATACAAAACCTTTTCAGAAAGACTGGAAGTGGAAAGCGACTGCCCTGAGGGCATCCATAACAGACCATCGCACTAAGAATATAAAAGGTTTAGGGAGCAGGCACCGACCAAAATACAAAAATCTACAGCCTTCAGGATCGGGAGATGGTGAAAAGTGACTTGTGTGGCTGTTTAGAACAACATCAGTGAAAAAATCTTTTTGTAAGTTTGTATAAAAACCATTTTATAAGCTCTAAATGTTCTTTCTTTTTTAGCTAGGCTGAATTTATAATCCTCTAAATCTCTATAGCTCCCAGTCAAGTGTCTTTCAGGTTATGGGGAGGAGGTCTTTGTTGATTCTTGGTGCAAACGTGTTATACCTCACACTGTCACGTCAAGAGGCCCCTGTCGTCCTCGGTAATACCCTTTTCTTTACCATGACATCAGGTAGTGCAAGTCAGCCTGGAAAGTGATGAAGGCATAATATGGGCATGAAACTGCTGGATTAGTGCTTGAGGCCTGGGCCAGAAGAGGCGTGCAAATATATACAACATTAGCTAAAATGCGGAATGTAAATATTCTTGGGCATGTGGCTGGGAATTGTTTTGGAGCATTCAGTTGCATGAAAATAGGGAGAGAGATTATTCTAACCATTTAAATTTATAAGCAAATGTCTTTCTAATAGCCACGAGTTGGACCCTGTTTAATTTACTAGTTTAATAACAGCCAGAGGAGGTTGATTATGTGTGATACTCTATGAATATTTGGTACTCTATTTTACTGACACATGACAGTAACTGGTGAGACAAATAATTTGATATTATGGATTACTTGTCTTCTCACCTGTTAAAACCAAAACCTGCTTATCATTTTGAATATAAAATATATTTTTGTGAATATTCATAATGCTAATGAATACCTTGTATATTACTTTTCCTTTCTGTGTTGAAGGCTCGTAATGTTTTTATAAAAAAATTGTCATTTTGATACCCTATTCGGTACGTAAATCATGTGTTGTGCCAGACATGAGAATTCTGCATGCAGATTGTAGCAGAATGTCTTCACTGTAACAAAGAAGACACAAAATTTTACACCCAAAATAAGAAGATGAGAATTCTGCCTTCTTTCAGCAATTTGGTTATCAGAAATTAAAACTTAATTCAAAAAAACAATGTGTGTAGGTAGATTTCTTACAGTTTAGTAGGATGCTGACATGATTAAAGTTTAGGAATGTGCATTAGTGTATTGCTGAACCAGGGCCACAGGGGATGTGATGAGACTTCCTTGCTTATCTGTCATTCTATGTACAAATACAGTAGACTGTTCGTGACTTGTTTGCCCTGCTTAACAAGAAAGAGAGGTTAAATTCCCAAACTGCAGATATTTTGTTTTAATGTAAACCAAATTTTATTACCTGAGATCTAGCAATAATTAAAATGTGCAAATAATGCGCTTTTTTAACCTTTCCCTCTAAATGCATGAATTGGTTAAACAATGTTTCTGTACTTTAATTAGACAGTAGAAATCTATGAGACTGTCTTCATTTGGCTTTCAGCTGTTTACTTTGCGTCAGTAAAATCCATACACTTTAAAGGAGATCTCAACTATAATTAAAAGTGTTATTGAACTAAACACAATTACAAATGTTTATCTCATTATGTAATGCTGCTGGCACAAATACCGGCATTTAAACTTGCTTTCTTTTTGCCATTATTGTTTGCAGAGTTTAAAACAATGTCTGCAATTCAATCAGGTAACAACAATTACTGCTGCCTTTTCTTGGGAAAGCTTGATACCCCTGAAGTTCATGTATTCCACCTAAAGTCTAGCTGTTATGGCACGTTGAATTCCAAAAATCACAGAACAGGGAAAATGCAGCCAATGGTATTTTTTCCTAGTATGTCTTCTACTGGAATTTGACATACTGTGATTTTATTTATTTCTGCTAAAAGAAAAAAAAAGCAACCAGGTAATGCTAGAAATGCTTCACTGAATTTTGCAATATAATATTATATATATAATATTGTATGATGGATGAAGTTCTTTTGAGCTCAAAAAAAAGCTTAAAATCCATAAAAATGCTTAAATGATGAATTCTACAGGAATAAAGAGAGAAGGGAAGGTAGGTGCCTGTGCAAGACTTTCCTCTTTCCTCTTTTATTTATAATGTCATGAGTTATAGCAGATATTAGATCTAGGTGAAATACATAAAGTATTCCTCTAAATGTACAATGCTTGCTTTTCAAGCTAATTTAGTTTATCTTCAGTCTCAGATGACTGAAAGGACTAAAATATGGTAACACAATATCCAGTCAAGAACTTCGGTAGAGATGTCTTTTGCAGAGGACCGTCCTGATGAAGACCTTTGAGCTTTAATGACCACCAATCTCTTCCAGTACCCAGTGCTGTCCTGCCTCATCTCAACTTTCCCATTCTTTACCTCCCCTGTGCAACTGGGATGTTATAGCAGCACTTTGCAGTCAGCACAGCCTGCATCGGACCCCTTTCCCATGCAACAGGCCCATCGTACAGCAGGTCCAGACACAGGGTAGATTAGGACTTAGGTGGACCAAAGATATTCTCTATCAGTCAGTATTTCAGTTTCCTTTCTGCCTTGTCTTTTGGCAGGTGAACCAAATGCACTTGTATTCAACTAGGTTGTGAGATCTTGAGTCAGACTTACCACCTGCAGGCTTATATCATGAGAACCCTGGCGTATCACCACAAATACGGATAACTAGGAAACTCTGTCCAGACACAAGAAACTAACAGAAAAACTATATCTCCCATATTTCTCAAAGTTTTTACTTTCTATGAAGGAGATATTGATTTTTTTCTCCCTGGGGTTCTCAGTCCTGAAGATGTTATGTATGTCTTCACTACCCTAACAGACCTAGAAGATGCTTCCTGAAGAGCGGCTCTTGTGAAAGAAATGAGCAGTTCTTATCTAGTCGTGCATGGTGTAGTAGGGACTGGGGTGGAAAGATTGCATGTCCTCTAATGATCAATATCACAATTTCCTTTTCATGAAAAAGACACTTTTAGATACCCGTTATATAAAATGTAAATTCAACTATTATGAATGCAGTCAGCTGCAGCAAAGTAGATTAACCTTATTTTACTGAAGGAACAACTAAGCTTAAACTGATGCAAATGAATACTGTTTGGAAGAAATAATTTGAGAACAAAGGGTGATTTCTTGAATACTGGCAGTTATATGAACTGCAGAAAACTTCCTCACTATTTACTGACAAACTCCAAAACCAGCAAGTATCTCTGTACTGTATTAATCTTACTAGGTATCATAGTGCAACCACCACATGAGAAAATAACTTTAAAGAGAGAAAACATTCTCAGCTCAAAGTCAGTAGCAGCCTTGAAATAGAGAAGCTGTAAGATAAATAGGTCATTTTAGTTTTCATGAGTAATACATCCTTAGAGCTGTGCAGACATGGGGAACCTTATTAAAGGATGTTTGTTAACATGTCTCAATTGGCTATATTAGTTGCTATATATCGTGTAAAGGATGGAGAGAAACCTTGAACTGACATCCTCCTAAAATGCACACATCACTTCTGACCAGTATCTTCTCATTTTCTTCATCTTCAAGCAGTACAAAAGCCCTGAAGATGAGGAAAACATAAATGTGCATGTTGTGGTGAGGGACAGTCCTGAATGGCAGATCTGATCTGCAGATCTCTGTGTGAAGCTGCCGTATCTTACTCTGTGCTTCAGGATCATTATCAAACTTGAAGCAATCTCAGCACTTTCTGATGCCATGAATATTCACGCCGGTAGTTTCAAAACCATTTTTATCATGAAATGTTGTAGTGGCAGTCCTTATCCTGGGAGCGTGCAGACATTATCATCATGATTTGTCAAACCATCTTCAGAAACATTGTGTTTTCAGGCCCTTGGAGAAAAGTAGAAAGGTTATTTTTTTTGCTAGAGTTTCAAAACTATGTCTTTACTTTCATGTGTGGCATTGAGAGTTGATTTTTTTGACACAGGATTTCCTGAGCAACGCTTCTGTCCACTTAAACTTTTACTGGTTTTAATCTCAAACATCTTTCTGCTATGTAGTGATCACTGAAACCTTCTGCATAGTTAATTTAAGAAATTATATCAAGTATTTAATGTGAGGAACAATCATATTTTTTGGATTTAATTGCACATTATCATATAAATTTGCAGGTGAATTCTGACCATTTCTTTTTCAGAATCCATTTAGATATAATACTATTCTTTTGATATGGGAAGATACACCAAAAGCTGAAAGTTTTATTTTCCTTCAATTGCAATGTTTGTTGTAATCTCCAAAATTTAACATAGGATACAGAAAATAACAACCTCAGAATACTGACGGAAATAATATTTGAGACCTTTCTCTCACAATATTTCTGCGGATTTCTTAGTCTAATTGTTTTATAATTTGTCTTTTGGACTTTATTTTTTGTAATATATACTGCAGATTTATGTACTTGAAGAGCTGAAATGAAACACTTCACTGTGAATACCTTCATATTGATATCTGAAAGGAAGAAGTCCCTCTTTGTTTAATGATTATTTATTTTTAATTTATCAAAATAATAATAAGAAAGGGAAATGTATGGATTTTGTCATTTTTTTCCTCTCTCTACAACTTTTTTTCCAATCACAGAATAAATACAAAAATATATCACTTGTTACATCAGTATGCACCTTTATTATTGTCCTTCTTTTTGTTTTAAATATTTCAACCTTATAAAATGAATGTATTGTTCTAAATTTGAGCTAAGGAAAGAAAGTGGGTTTGGTTTTCTATATCAAATTACTCAGAAATTAAAGAGGCGATGTAAGATGGATTGAGAACTGGTTGGATGGCAAAGCTCAAAGTGTTGTCATCGGCAGTGCAGAGTCTAGTTGGAAGTTTGAGGCCAGTAGTGTTCCCCAGGGGTCAGTACTTGGCTGAAAAGTACTTGGCAGAGAAGTATCTGGAAGTCAGGGTACATAAGTTCGCAATGAGCCAAGAAAACCAGTGGCATTCTAAGGTGAGTCAAGAAGAGTGTAGCAAGCAGGTCAAAGGAGGTTCTCCTTCTCCTCTATTCTCTTGCCCCTAGTGAGGCCGCATCTGGAGTCCCGCATCTGGTTGTGGGCTCCCCACTCCAGAAAGACAAGGAACTACTGGAGAGTCCAGAGGAGGGCCACAAAGATAACTGGGGGACTGGAGCATTTCTCTCACGAGAAAAGCCTGAGTGAGCTCTGTCTGTTTAGCCTGGAGCAGAATAGACTGAGACAGGATCTTATCAATGTTTATAAACACCTCAGTGCAGATGTCAAGAAGATGGAGCCAGCCTCTTAACAGTGCTCAGCAAAAGCGTCAACAGATACAAAGTGAAACACAGGAAGCTGCACCTGAACATGAGGAAATTTTCTGTTCTGTGAGGGTGAAGGAGCACTGAAACAGGCTGCCAAGAGAAGTTGTGGAAGTCTCCTTCTCTGAAGATATTAAAAACCTGTTTGGACATGTTCCTGTGCCACCTGCTCTACGTAAATCTGCTTTAACAGGGGTATTGGACTAGCTGATCTCCAGAGGTCCCTTCCAACCCCTAACATTCTGTGATTCTGTGATTCTCTGACTCTGATTCTATGATTCATTATTGCTTTCAAAAATAGAAATAAATGTGGGGGGTTTCTTTCCTTCTGCTTTTTAAAAAATAACTGTTTAAAATAAATAACTTTAATTTGATAATAATATAGAAATGTGACTTTTCATATTTTTTCCTTTTGCCATCACAACTTACTATTTTGTTGCTATTCATTTTTCTTATTTCTTGTGGGTTTTGTTGGGTTTGGGTTTTTTTTTTGAATACTCAATTCCTTTCTGAGTCTTTTTGAGCAACTCTGAAATCATTGCACTAATTAATGTATTGATTAAAAACTTCTTGCTGGAAAATGAAGGCTTATTTGAGGTATGCTGTACAAATTGGGAATGCTTAGGGGGACTGAAATCTTCATTAAGAAAGAACTGTATAAGCTCTGCCTCATGGAGGAAAAGCATCAAAATATAAGAAAAGCATTCATCTTTTCCAATAAGTTTGGGACTTGAAGACACAATATATAATCACACATCCATAAACCTAACAATTTTGAGACATGAGACTGAAAAATTTGATTAATTTTTGGAAGTTTTGAAATAGACTTTAACAATATTGCCTGAATTTCTTGTACAAAAAATCTTTGCCACTTATGTTAGATTTCCTAGATCTTTTCACTTGTGCTGATTTGGGTTTGGTTTTTTTACTACTCCCATTTGTTAATATTATACTGTTAGTGACATTTCTTCTTTGTTGGGCAGTAGCTGGAGGTGATAAGGGATTATACGCATTAAGATAAGAGGGCAGCTTGTCGAGATGGCCGTATGCAGATGACATGAAACCATGGAGATGAGGTAGAAGATGAGGAAAATAAAGTAATAAATAAAAGCAGCAAAAACTGTTTAAACTACTTTTATTTTACTTTTATTTTACAAGCAAAGAAGTCTTTACAGATAAGCTTATTGTAATAATGTAGATCTAGATTTATGCGCTGGCTGCAAATGAAACTCATAATTTCTGGTTTAAAGCATATGGGCCAGCCCGATTGTATTTGTTGTTTTTCCTTGAAAGAAAGACTGTTCTTCCTCTATTAGAGTTGAAGGGTGGAAGTTATACTTGTGGAGTCACAGACAGGGATTAAGAAGAACATGAAGATTCATAGCATATGGTGGTAGGGAAGCAATAGCTGAGGATATGGAGATGGATGAGCAGCTTGTGGCTCACACGTGTTGTGTTCCTGCAGAGGTGAGATTCTTCCTCACACCTGTACCCTGAAGTTGCACAGCCTAAGACGTTTAATGAAGGCAGACCCTGGCTTCAGTGTCACAATGTAACCAAGTTCTGCAAGGGCAGGATTTTGAGCAGTAAGAGTACGGAAATGCTTTAATGGCTGAGAGAGGAAAAAAGGCCCATGCTGTTGCTGTTAGGAGGAAATTGTTCCTGAAATGACATCACGGAATGGGCTGATTCCCTCCATAATTTGCTAATTGCTTTCAGCTTTCACACAGCAGTGGCAGTAAAACATGAGTGGTTTTCAAATACAGGTTCAGAATAGGACCCCAATACTTCTTTCAGGACTAGGATTAGCAGAAAGGCAATAAAAGAGTTGGATAAGCACCCTTAATATCCCTGGGTGGATCACATAGACTTGTGAATGTCTAATTGGCTGAGCAGGTCTCTAACCATTTCCTCTTGGATCATTGGCTCCCTCTCCCTGTCTTCCAGGTCAGGAGGCTGAGTACCCAGAAAACATCTTACTTTACTATTCAAAACTGAGGAAAGAAAGGCATTAAGTACTTCAACTTTATGCTCATTCTTTGTCACTATTGTTACCCCTCCATCCAGTATAGGATGGAGATTCTCCTTGGGCCACCTTTTGTTGTTAATAAACTTGTATAAAATTTTTTTCTTACTTTTCACAGAATTGGCCAATTTAAGTTCTAGTTGGGCTTTAGCCCTTCTGATTTTCTCTCTGCATTACATCCTTGTAGTCCTCCTGAGATGCCTGCCTCTTCTTCCAAAGCTCATATATTTTACTGTTTTTCCAAGATCCACCCAAACCTCTCTGCTCAGCCAAACTTGTTTTCTTCCCCAGCAGCTCAGTTGTTGGGGAATGGCCTGCTCTCTCTCCACCAGGATTTCCTTCTTGAAGAGCATCCAGCCCTCTTGGGCTCCTTTGCCCTTTAGGACTGCCTCATTCCCACTGCTCCTTTATCAAGCAGCCTTCTAAACAGTCCAAAGTCTGCCCTCCAGAATTCCAGGGTGGCAGTTTTGCTAACTCCTTACTTGTCCAAGAACTGATAATTCCATCATTTCATGATCACTGTTCCCCAGGTATCCTCCAGCTGTCACATCTCTATAAGGCTTTCTCTGTTCACAAACAACAGGTCCAGTGGGGCACCTTCCCTAGTCAGTTCACTCGCCAGTTGTGTCAGGAAGTTGTCTTCCACACACTCCAGGAACCTCTTAGACTGTTTTCTTTCACTTAATTCCTAAGTGACTGCTCGCTGTAGTTTCTAATCCATCTTTGCTGCCTCTTGGAATGCTGTGCCCTACTTCCTCTGAGGTTGCAGACCAAAGGACCTCCCTAGCACACCATCCCTTAGACACTGGAGTGTCATTCCCAGGCTTTTTTCTATCAAGCCTGGTTTTGTCACCCTCCGCCTTCATATCAAATTTAAAGCTCTGTTGATAAGCTCTACTAACTTCTCGGTAAGCATCCTTTTGCTCCTTGGGGACAAGTGCACCCCATCATTTGTGAACAAGCCTGGTGTTCTGTAGGCCAACCCATGGCCAAAACCCCTGAAGTTTTGCTCCTCACATCAGGTTCAGAGCCAGGTATTTATATCCTGGCTCTTCCTACTC